>VYXH01000100.1:320582-355289 GCA_013397275.1 Burhinus bistriatus | reverse complement strand
GCCCAGAATGAGCTGTTCCATCATCTTTCCAGGTATGGAGGTGAGGCTGACTGGCCTGTAGTTTCCCAGATCTTCCTTCTTGCCCTTTTTGAAGGCTGGAGTGACATTGGCTTTCCTCCAGTCCTCAGGCACCTCGCCTGTTCTCCAGGACCTTTCAAAGATGATGGAGAGCGGCCCAGCAATGACTTCTGCCAGCTCCCTCAGCACTCGCGGGTGCATCCCATCAGGACCCAATAATAACAAGGAGGATGCCCGGTTACAGATCCCATGAGTATAAAAGTTCTCTGAACAGGTTTAGGTTTAGATAGAGGTCATGGCTTCCAACTAGAAGAGGGTAGATTTAGAATAGATCTCAGGAAGAAATTCTTTACTGTGAGGGTGGTGAGGCACTGGAACAGGTTGCCCAGGGAAGCTGTGGAAGTGTTCAAGGCCAGGTTGGATGAGGCTTTGAGCAATGTGGTCTAGTAGGAGGTGTCCTTGCTCATGGCAAGGGGGGTTGGAACTAGATGATCTTTACGGTCCCTTCCAACCTAAACCATTCTGCAATACTATGATTCTATTCCTGGCTAACAGACTTCAAGCCATGCATCCCTGCACCACAGAGAAGTACTAGAACTAATTCTGAAACTAGTACTAGAACTGAAAAGCCAGATGGAGCACCCAAGCTGCAGCTGCCACGTAAGTGAACCGCTCAGCAACACTTATCGGCCCAGACGCAGTGCTAGGGCTGCACAGCCTCTAATTCCAGACCAACTTTTTCAGTTACTCGATTAGCTCAAAAATTTCTTAATTGCAGGCTACCACAGGACATTGCAACAGCGAAAGGAAGAAAACTCCTTCTAAGAATTTGGAAACCGTATGATGAGAGAAGACAAGATTGTTCTGAATGTAACTACTGTTGGTAGATAAAGCTGACATGGAGCTTTAAAGAGGTTACAGGAGACTGCTTTGGGCCAAGAGGTAAAAAATTATTAGAGCTGAAAGTCACTAAGTGCTTAAGAAGGACATTTTTCTTACGTTCTGCTTCTCCACAGACTGCTGCTAAGGTTTTGCTTCAGACAGATGAAGTTGTTCCTACAGGTTTATGAGTCATTAAGCCTAAACAGCCAAAGAAAAACGCATGCAATATTAGCAATTTTTGCTGCAAACTGCCAAGGAATCTCGTATGTTGAGGAAATTCTTTTCTTGAAGTGCAAGTAATGGATAAGGTCTTCAATGAAGCTGAAAAGTAGTTTTCCCTCCGATAATCAGTATGCCTAAACAGAGAGCCCCTTACAAAATGTCTGCAGAAAACATTTAGGGACTTGTTCATATGACTAGAAGTAAAAATTATTTGGTACATGAACAAGCTCTGTGATACATTTGAAGGAGCCTGGCTGGACTGTGGAGAAGTCAAGCAGGGAAACTGGCCTGAGAAAGAAACCTTGGCCACTTAAGGTAAGCATGTTTCAATTATCTTGATGGAAGGGTAAATACTACTTTTTCAGGCACATGCAAACTCTGCTTGCAGTTGAAGCAGATAAAGGCTTGCCTCACTCATTCCCCCAGACTGATCAGAAACCATTAGGATAGCATTAGACCAGTTCTATTTGTATCAACTTTAAGAAGTGCTTATTAGATTAGACTTATCAAGTACTTTAGCTAGGTGTCAGATATTTGGAAGTTTGCAAAGTACAACTTTTTCATTCGATGCCATACTTAAGATAGACTGCAGTTCTGTTACACCTCAGTATTTCTCCTTGGCATAACAAAGTACTCTGGCCTACCATAGTGAGACCTCCAGTTGTCTTGACAAAGATCACCTGATGAAATCACTTGATGCTTACAGATGAGCTCACTAACAGGAGGCAAGAGAGGCAAGAGAATTATTTTTGTAAGCCGGACCTATTAGAGAAAACATGTGCTAATACAGTCAAATAATGGAGAAACAACTGAGCATGAACTCCCACTAGAATGCTGCTGCAAAACAAGATAACAGCAGATAGGATTAGAGAAGAAATGTTTTCTCTCTATGCTGGATTACTGAGACCGGCAGTTAAATAAAAGAAACAGGCATGACATTCACATATTATAACATGCACTAAAAAACTAGAAAGGCTGCCCAAAGGGGAAAGGGAGAGAACTGGTATCATAACATAGGATTTTGTAACCTTCAGCAAGACAGAGTACGCTACTGATTTTCAAATGGCAAGCAAAACCCAGAAAGAATGAACTATGATACTTCCAGTTATCCTCAACAACGGCTAGACAGGTTCCTTCAAGTCAAGATAGACACTGTGAAATTTTACATCCACAGACTTAATATTGTGTTCATCAGGTCTTCAATCCCACAGTATAGCTTGTGTCCTCAGTAAGATAAAAAAATAGTAAATCAGAGCTCCTCAAGAATTCCTTCATTATCTTCTGTCCTTAAGATTAAGTGACAAATTCTAAAGCTCTCACAAGTACTTCCCAGAAAAAGTATCTAACTCCTCCTTCTAAGGTTGTAAAATACAACAAGCCAGTGACAAAGACGACTTCTATCTCCTGTCATGGATAAATGGAATCCAAAGTTCATCCAGGAGTTTCTAACACAGACCTGTTAAGCTTGTGGATCATTAACATTTTGATTGTCTTTCTAATACAGTTACATGGAGGGTAAATAACATTTTCTTCTCACAAGTTTTACAATAAAAAAGGTTCTGTAGTACACAGGTATTAAAAGAACTTCCGATCTCCTGTCAAGTTACCTGTTCTTAACTTTGAGATTTATCTACCCTCTCTTAATTGAAGTCAGCTAATCTCAAGGAGATATGAAGCCCAGTTTAGATGTGATATGATTTTGCCTAGAAAGAAGTTACTCAGAATCTTTTGGATTTTGTTCATCTCCAAGAAGCTCTGAAGGTGTTTCCAAAATAAATGCATACCAGTGACTATATGCAGCTGCAGCTACTGAATTGCACAGAAAGATTAAAAGCATCCTCCTTTCTATCTAGACAAGTATATTGTAAACTTTACATCTATGTACAGGCTAGAGCTGAAAGGAACATCTTATAAAGTGATGGTAAGAGCTAAAACTTGGGAATGGCTACACACAGAACTTCTGCTTGAAGTAGGTGGAGGTATATCTAACCCTCTAATGATCTGATGGTTCATGCTTCAGAGGTGTATTTAAATAACTTACAGTTAGAAGAAATTCAGTAGTAAAGAACCTAGCAGGAGTTTCAGGTCACAGCCATATTGAATTCCATCTAACCCATTTCTCTCCAAAGCACAGACTGAGTATTGAGGGTGGAGAAGGAGGGGAAGAAAAAGGGTAGCACACAGTCTGCTCCTGAGCGAGGCGTCAAATGAACTGATCAATTTTCTGTCTTTCCTTCAGCACCAGCTTAAGAAATTTTGCCTTGCTACAGAGCCTCAAAGATTTCCCTACAAAAGCAGGACTTTGATATCATCTTAAACTGTTCCACTGCTTTTTACCTCAGCTGAACATAGTCTGAAGAACATCTGCAACACCATCTAAGAACCACCAGCCTAGTTCCTCCAATTACACCTGCTGTCTGCAGCTCTGCTGTTTAGGACCATTCATGGAAAGACACCTATTCTCATGTAGATAAATCCCCCCTGTAAAACACAAAATTTTAAATATTTTTAATGTGTTACTGGAATGGTAGGCAGGGCTGGAGTGGGTGCATCATCTAAACCAAGTCATAATATTTGAATATTCATAGCCACATTAAGTTACCTACATAGCACTTCAAAATAAGTTCCATCTGGTTTTTGGTCATATTAACTATGCTGATGCCAAACTGCCAGAATGCATACTTTTTGCATAGAACAAAAGAAAAAAGAAAAAAAAAAGTTTGCCCCTCCAGCTCCCTACACTTACACAGGATCAAATATACGTACACTGTAATCTGCAGAGCTCTCCCCAGCATTCTTAGAAATAGATTCCAGTTTCTTTATTACACTGACATTTAGAATTTTTTCCAACTACCCAATCTCATCTGCTATAAATTGAACTAATTCTTTCTCATCAGCCAAAAAGAACAATTCCTTTACTAATTTTTTATATATTGTAGGTGACTCGTATTTCCTCTGTTCCGCTGCTGTTTTCTAAATTAAGTAACACCTGTCATGCATTGCACTTTCTAACCGCCTTCTCCTCTTGATGTTCTCCTACACATCAGTAAGTTTTGTGTCCGAAACTGGACATTGTATACAGCACAGATATCATGGGACTCTGAGCAACCTGATCCTGTTGAAGATGTCCCTGCTCACTGCAGGAGGATAGGACTAGATGACCTTTAAATTTCCCTTCTACAATTCTACGATCAGTTGCAACGAATAAAGAACAGCAGTTAACTCTCAGACCACATTTTCATTTGAAATTCTAATCAACATTTTGTTCAAATTGAACTTTTCTCTAATTAACTACAAAATGAGATTTAATTCTAAAGTTGTGGCATGCTTCCTTCTCCCACAGTCAGTCAGTACCTCACTTTAAGTTTATTTGATATGCTTGGTTTTTTTCTTAAGTAGCATTTCTATTTTCAGTGACAAAGTAAAACACATACAAATAGAAAGAGATGATCAAACTCCTGATTTGAGCAGCAGAGTTTTTACTACTAATGATGAGAGAACTGAAAGCAGATCAAGTTTACAGAGTCCAGACTGCTCCAGCTGGAAAATCAATTGGGGAAAAAAGGCCACCCTGACAATTAGGAACACTTGATATAAATCAGACACTAATTAAAAAAACCCTACAATGCTCTCTTTATAGAGTTTCATTTCAATGTGAAGACACACTTTCACCCCTCCAGAAAAAGCCTTTGACAATAACAAAAGAGAAGTTGTCTGTGATGGAGCTAAGAGTAGCTAACAACAAGGGAGATGCCAACGTAGCTTAGAAAACTGTACGAAGTAGCTAAGTCTCAAAAGAAATGGACACCATTCAAAATTAATTTTACATGATGTATCAAACCATCCTAATCTAAAATCACTTAAACTTTTCTTTTTTATATACTGTCCTCTTGGTGTATTATACTGTATGTCTATCTCTGCTGCTAACCCACCATCTGCTAGTAATGTGAACTCCTGTTAAAAGTATACACGGATTATCTATTTGTATGCTAATTAACCTAAAATCTCTTGCACTATTTTTGTTAAACTGTTTTATTAGTGCCGTACATTAGAAATGCACTGCAAACTTTCAGCATGACAGAGCCATTTGCAGAGAAAGCACCAGAATTTTTTATGTAAATCTGATGTTGGTATCTGATATTAGACTACAAAGAAAAGAGGCAGTTCGTCTACAGACAGAGCGAACAAGCACCAAAAAAATCCTAAACTGTAAATATTAAACTGGTAAGAGGATGAACTAAACATTATTTTGATATTTCAGGTATCATTATAGGTGAAAATCTTAGCCAAATAATCTAAAGATTTTAATTAAACTTTAGTCTTATTTCAAAAAAGGTTAAAACATGTCTTTGGTTGACACTCTTATGCTTCAGCCCCATGCTGTCCTTTGCATTTCTCTTCGCATAATAAAGAATTCAGATGCCATGGGACCTTAGAGTCACCTACAAAATGTTGGGCTGAACAATAGCCTTAGATCGTTTTTTCATTTTGGAGATTCACTCACACTATTACACATTTTGCAAGAACTCTTAATAGGCACTCAGTCATAAAATTGCAAGAATATCAGTTTGGGAAGACAAAGTCTATACATTCCTATCATTAGGCAGGAAGAAGCAGACTTTTCTTGCACTATAATCTGTCATACAATAGAATTGTCATGATCAGTCCTTGAGACTTAACAGATGTTTGAGACTTTATTCAATCTTTCAAAGTGATAAAAATGGCTACATTGCAGTCACTTATGCTTCTTACGCTATAAGCAACAGAAATCCATTTCATTTATTTTGCAGATTACAGTAATTTATTACAATCTTCTTCATGTAAGTTACGGTCACTTTTGGCAAACAGCAAGAAAAATGATCATTCTACAAAGGCAATTCATCCTTACTGAAAGTAACTCCAGAGGTGCAAAACTGAAACTACATGTAGCACATAAGCATACCTACAGCTCAAAAAAACCACACACAATTCTAAAAAAAAAAAAAAACCAAACAACCCAAACCCCCACTAAAATGGCAAATTTTGTTTGAAACTTAAGACCTTTGAAATAGCCTTGACTTCAACACTTAGATAGTAATTATTCAAAGTTTACTTATTGCATTCATCCCGTGAAGTGAATCACAAACAACAACTATATTTGTCCCCTGTACCTCTATAATTTCAGAAGTAGAAATTGTCAATTATTACAAACATAATGTCAAAATTTCCTAAGAATGCATCTATATATGCTTATATGTCATTTACCTGTAGCAACATGACAAAATAAATCCTGCATCTACTTCATTACTAAAAATCCCTTGTGACTGAAATAAGATGTCAAATATACCTTATTTTCCACTACTTCCCAACCAATACTGAAAAAATGTGCTCTGTCAGTGCAAAGGCTCATCATGTTAGGACCCACTGTGGAATGCATTATCATTCATGTTAAAAAGATGTGAATTTTTCCCCTCTTTCCCTTCCCTCATAACAATTGGTACCCTTGTGCATACTAGCAAGAACATTTTCAGCTAGTACTAAAGTTAACTGAAGGGGGAAAAAAAAAAACCAACCAAAACCAACAAACACACAAAAAAGTTTGATACAATTTCAAGTCGGGGTCAGAGCTCATGAGGTTGAATTTAATTTCAGAGGAAATACAACACTGAGATAAAGACCACTAATCTTGCCATGAGGTAAAAATTAGATCATCTGCTCATACACTTGAATTAAAACGGGTAGTAAAGGAAGAAATAAATATCAGCTGTATGAAATCAGATACAAAGAAAAAAGATTCTACACGTTAAGATAACTGACAATAACATAATTATCCAGTAATCTCCTAATTTATATGCAATTCCTCCTTAAACAAAGAGGGACAGAATTCTGCATACAACTCCTCCATAGAAATACCAGCATGCACAATCTGTTACCTCTGATGACTGCTCTCGTACCCTTTTCCGTATGTGCTCACTGGATGTTAGTTCATGAACAAAAGTAGGTAAAAACCAATGTGGTTTTAATAATATTTGTCTGTATTAAAGACTAACAAATTGGCAAGCATATTACCACCAAAGCACTAAGTGGACTTCATCATACTACTACTTTAAATAATTTCAAAACTACTCACAAGGATATCATGAAGAAGCTTTTCTTTGCTTAGCAATAAGAGCCAGATACTCACAAAGAAGGGTCTTGGACCAGATCTTTAAGGTTTATCCCACTACGATCCTCGGCAAGGTTCCTGAAGCAACTGTCACTCACTAAAAAAAATAGAAATAAAATTAAAACAAAACAAAACAAAACCAGAGAAACAAGAGGTGGAAATTTAAGAACAGAACACAGTTCTTTCGATTAACTAGAAACATTTTTTGGTGTTGGGTATAATTTGAACGTTCATATATAAAGTCTGATTTTCAGTGAGGTTTCACCTAATTTCAAGATAAGTCAACTCGATGGAAAGTGATAAACACTGTATCACAGATTACATGAAAACAATCAGTTTCAGCTGGTGTCCTTGCTACTTCTGTATCTGTGTCTACAGGAAGTCTCAAACACAAACACTGGATGCGCAAGTATACACAGATATCCATACGCTTCACAGTAGAGTCTTTAATCATGTACCAGTCAGCATTTTTAGCTAATCAGAAACAGTAAGAGTTGCTATTTATTTAAGTTCACAGTTGGTCATGGGTTAGCAAAGGTGTTTAATATGAGCAATAGCCAAAATAAACAATTAACAGCAAAAATTTATTCAACTAGCTTATAATTAACTTATAAAGTGCATGTAAAGCAGCTAGTTACTTTAATAACTGAAATTACAACACAGTAAATTTCACAGAAGTTTGAGAGTATTAGTGTGCTTTCATTTTCTTCACTACAGCAAAAACCAATCAACGCAATTTAAACCTGAAACTCCAAATCCGTTCTCTTGGCTAATTCCCTCAGCACATGCACCCCTTTTCCAGAAGTGGGCTCATTTCCCTTAAACAACGCCACAGTCAATTTGAGAGGTGGAAAAAAAGTAGTGGCATGATTTTTTTTTTTTTAAAATCAGCATCTGTTCAAAGGAATTACAGTTATTTCTGACTACGGCAAACTTCCTGAAGGATACAGAGGTTATGATATAGCAAAATCAGTGTAAGGATCAATTTGCCATGACTAGCAAGGTAATCTGCCAGATAGAAGAGAGTTTATGAAGAAACACAATACTACTCATCTTCTGACACAGAACACAACCTCGCGTTTGGTGAAATGGGATGTGTTTAAAATCATCTGCAAAAGCAAGTGTTCCTACTTCTTGCTCTCTAAATGCAAGATATGCATTTTAATTTACATCTATAAGTATTCATGTGCATCACCAGCATCAAAAAATGCAAATCATTCCCAAAATACGTTATTTTCACAGATTACGATACATACTGTGGCAGACCCACCTAACACACTACAAAACTGCAAAACGTTTCTACTAGTACGCCTTGTTGCCAATGCATCTCACAAGCGTGAAGCCTGTTAGTCTGCTGGGAAAGACAAGTACTTGGAAGGAGGGGCTGGGGTAGCTGATGAATAGGTACTGGCCCCAGCTCTCACACAACGCCTGACAGCTAACAGTATATGACAATAACCGCAGTATTTGTCAAGTGTTGATAACATTAAGAAGTTTACCCAGTTTGCACATCAACACTGTAATAACCAGTTGATGTCCTAAGCTTCTCTTACCTGCTGTCTCTGAAAACGCTACCTAACAGTTGCCCATCCCATGCAATCCCTGAAAGCCAGGCAGTATATCACAAGGAGACTCTTGTCTTTGAGGTAATTGCCACAGATCTTCAGTTTAAACAGCAGCTACTTGTGCTAACAAAGTCCAGAACTCCTGGCTTGTTCCTCCCGTGACAATTTAATCATTGTCTCTATACTAAACTGAAAGTTACCTGTACTGAGTTTGGAAGAGCTACCTCTACCTTGCCAGGGGAAGCTCACCTTGAACACCCTGGGCCTTCAGAAATTTTTCATTTCCATGTCCATCTATTGCACTGAACCCAAGACCCTTGAATTTATGAAGTCTCTAACTCCTGAGTTAAAGGAGTAATTCCAAGATCAGCAGACTTGCAAACAACCTACACTCTAGATTTTACAGGAGAAAAAAATCCTAGCTAAGTTTATATTTGCCTCCTGTCAAGGTTGGCAACAAAACACTAAACAGAACATTTTACCTACTGTCTTTTCATAAATCCTACACTAGTGATGTATCAATATATCTATGCCAACACTATACATCATGAATAAAAATGATGGTTGATAATGTTGTTTCACTACTGACAAATCAAACATTTCTTAAGCATTAAATATTTAATCAAAACATGCTGTATTTTTTCTGCTGACTTCTCCAATCTCATCGAGAGATGAGCAGAGCTGGGCAATACAAGCTGTTGCTAAAAACCTAACTCAACAACATGCAAGTATCTACAAACTTTGAAAAAGGTATCAGCCTTTTCTCTCCATTTTCATTTGATTGTAGGAAAGTTAGAATGCTGGAAAGCTGCAAATTTGCAAGCAAGCCTCCTCTTACGTTACTGTTCTAGCCAGAATCAGAAAACAGACGCCTCAGATAAATGTGAAAAATTTCAAACCCAGTTTTAACAACCAAGAATTCCAACAGTTTAGTTAATATTCACCAAAATCAAATTTCTGAAGACTAATACTTGCCTATAATTGCCAATTAAATTACCAGCATTGATAGCAACAGGAGACTTTCCAGTGAGAGGAAATAATTCAGTGGAATGGGCTGGAATAAGACCTCTTGCAGGAAGACTTGGGTGCACTTTACTGACCTCCATACAACCACAGCCACGCTCCCTCACACCCTTGCAAACTCTAGCACAGGAAAGGAAACAAATGTTCAGCAGTAAACACAGGGTGGAAGCAATCAAGCAGAGTCGGTAGTACATTTCTTACAGCTTAGCAAGCCGTAAATCAACACCACATGTATTTTAAAAAATGGCATACTCTGACTGAAATGCAAGCTATTTATTTTAAATAGGACATAGGGTGAAACTGTTTGATGGTATGGCAGAAAGATCAGGATGATCAATGGTGCTTTAAGGTTTGAGGGAAGGAAAGGCAGAAGGAAACTTTGCATCACAGCCACAAATTGTACTACGTATACAAAGGCCATGCCTAACTTCTTGTCTTTAAAGCACAAGCAAGGGAGACTTTTATACAGGACATCTGTATGAACACACTCCCAATGCAGGATTTTATCGTCTTTTTTCAAAATTTATATATTTTTTTAACCCCTGAAAAGTTATAAAAGCAATTATTTTAAGCAGTGCTGAGTGCATGGTTTATGAAGAGATATAGAATTGTTAGCTGCTCCCCTCTATGTATACACTAAGTGGCTGAGCCTCTGATCTGTATTACACCCCCAGCATATACTTCCTTATAAACAAGGTGAATCACAACAAAAAAAAGCTCCCTAAAACACATTTGCTTCATGGAGTATTTTACACACAATGACAGTCTATAAGGTACTAAAACTATTTTTTAAGAAATTAAATACTTGCACAAATATGATCAGCATAGACTGAATCTGCTCCTACCACAGAAACACAGAGTCTGAAAAACACCACACTATGGAGAAATCCCTAAACATCCATGAAACAGTTTGACTTCCAAGTGAGCTGTTGTAGGTATCAAAAGTGAAGAGGTTTTAGCAATAGCTCCAGTTCTCCCAACATTCATCCTAGTTTTGGCTCTTGGTTTCTATTACTGACATTCTGCTTCTGACCCCTGTCTAGCCTTATTCCTAGGAAGTAATGGAGATGGGAAGCCAGTGAGGGAATAGAGTTCTCATTTGTCAATTACACAGCACACAAAATTCCTTATGAAAAGGTTAAAATCAGCATTCACACTCTAATGTGCAAACATCCAGTTCACAACAGTTGTGAAGCCTTCCCACTTGGAATTTGTGAACTTCTAAATCTGTCCAAATGATTTTTTTTTCCTTTGCTTTCTTTAATGGAGTTTTAAATGAGACCATACTGAAGGAAAATGGATTATTAGCCTGTTGATTTACAAAACAAGGAGCAGAAGTTCTTCAACTCTGAAGGTAAATTAGTATTTTCTTCAAGTAGAGGCAGGATATAATATGTTGTGAAATTTACCCTTCTTAAAAACAAATTTAATTTTTTTTTAAAGGTTGTACAATTTGAAAACAATATAGCCCTTTAAAACTGTCAATTTCATATCCCACACAGTGTATTCCCAGTAAACAAAAGCCCTCTTTAGATCAAAGCACTTCCAATCCTACAGCTGTTAATGGTCATTTTCACATCATATACTTTAGAAAAAATGCAATCATTACCATCAAAAAATTAAGGGCTATCTATAGTTTGGTAAAGAAAAATGAATAATAATGTTTACCTCCCCAATATCAAAATACACAATTTCAGAAAACTGTGAACTACTATTACCTGCCAGATTTCCCTCTTGGTTCTCGGAATTCAGAACTGCTTTTAGACTAGTTGTGGTTACCTGTTGATAAAAACCATCCTGACAACAAAAATCCTACACTCGGAAAGACAGTCATTGATAATTGTGATGCACTACTAGTTCGAAAATACATGGATTACAACAACATTGAACAGTATGCACTGAAGCATAAGATAACAATTTCTTACACTTTTGTCTTTTAGTGATAATGATAAAGATCAGTTCTCTTTCTCAGAACTTCCTCATCTGACTGTAGTTATTTCTGGCACACTTTCCATAGCAGCTCTCTCTTCCTTACTGCTCTTTTTATAGGATCGTTTATCTGTTTAGGTTTTTATACCAGATTCATTCAGCAGCTGATAGATACAAAAAATATTTAATACACTTGGGATGTTCTGGAAAGTACCAGTCTGGTACAGCATTGTATTCTAGTCTGGTTTTGCTTCAGTAAAGCATTATTTTAATTTCAGATTCAGGTGGTTCTGTTCCAAGCACTGTATGCAAATGCAGCATGATTCAAGTATTTTGTTTTTATAGGCCCAACCTTATACACACTGCAGCAAGCACCCACTTTTACCTATTGTAATTGTGCTTATCGTTGACTTCAAGACATGGCAAACACTGCTAAGGAATCGTAGGTTTTAGGATATAAGAAAATAACAGAATATTTTTCCTCAGATCTCAAAACATCTCTCTTCAAAAGCCTATTCTCCTACAAACACAGAATACCTGTCCTATAGCTATACTGGAGAGAAGGCAAAGGAATGGGATAGGACCAGAATGTAAAGATTGATTCTTTTATTATTAAAATGGTTTTAAGGTATTTTGCCTGTCCCATGAACAGTAACATCAGAGATAAATATCCTGCCTCTGTTTTCTGCTATTGCCACATTTTTCAAGTGACTGCACGTCAACCAGAAAACATACATAAAACAGACGGCATATTACAGAAATCTTGTAGCACCTTCACCAGATCTATTACAGAAGACAGCAAATTAATTATAAGAAGAGCACTTATACTATTTGCATATCTGCACACAAGTCTCTCTGACGTTTTTACAGAATAAAAAGAACTACTAGTCTGCATGCAAACTGCAAATATTTATAACTGCTAAGAAAGTATGTCCTCTGTGACTAGCAGAAATAATGCAGGCTGGTTTCCCAAGAACTTGTGATCTTTTGTTGCCTAAACGCCATTCGCTATCACCATAATAAATCCAGATTCCCTTTGATACCCACACAAGGAAGAGAGCTAAAGCTAATACAAAGTCATGCATGTGAAAGCACCAGTTGATACCAATCTGTCTTCTCCTCAGTGCGGGTAATAACCCGAGTCTCTGCTTTCCCTGGCTGCTAATTTTAACTTAACTTATAGATAACTGTATCCTTAAAAATTCTCTTTTTGTTACAATGTGGTTACTCTTCTGTTATCCTGCTATCACTGTTTTTTCGTAGGTGGGTTAAACAAGTTTAAGAGGGGGGACCTGAAAGACCAATGGAAAGACTGAAGGATGACATTGTCTATCTTTTGATCATGTAAACTTCGTTTTCCCACGGCAGATAATCTAAAAACTATTTTCAAAATTGCAAGGTATCAGTGCACACCAAATTTCAAGTTTCCTTCTGTTTTCATTTATATTTCAAACTTCATTCTGCTAAAAACGGACATAGGAGAATGAAATCGTAAAACGGCAACACTTTCAGTTTTAACCCACAACTATTTAACAACAAAAGTAGTTGCAACACCTTCACACAGTTACTCATAGGTAGGCTGTGCAGTATCTGGGCAAACATGTCACAGTGGAAAAAATTTTAAAAATTGAGTGAAAGCATGGTGGTATTTACAGCACACAAATAAACAGCACTCAAAGATTTGCTTAGGTGTGACCATGGTCAGGTGACAGAAAACACACCACCCCCTCCACAGGTTCGCATATTCTGATCTGAGAGCTATGCAAAAAACGGTAACAAAACATTTCATTTAAATGGAGCATTAAAAGAGCTAAAATAGCCACATGAAGAAAGGAGTCTCTCTTTTATATGGATTGTATTTTTTCTTTTTAAAGTATAAAGCTAATTAAATAAGTGAAAAATAATACTAACAAGCTCAAAAAATTGTGCTGGTGGAATTAAGATGTACAGGATATGCAGTATCAGAGATGGTTAATACTTTTCATATAAGTCCAGGTGCAAATTATTTTTTCACCCCATGAGAACAAAGAATTGCATTCCAAAAATAAGCAGGGCCTTTTTAAGCCTGTGTTGTACCCTTGCCATTTACATAACTGCTTAATTTCTACTGCCAAAGAACAGATCATGAACAGCAACAGTTCCAGAAAAGTGAAACTAGCTGAGAAGGTCCTGATCCCATCACTGTTTGAACTTATTTTCCCTTTTATCGTAGAAAAGTTTGTCATCAGAAATATAGAGGCCGAGGTACACCAGTTTGGAACAAGTTACAGAATGTATGCACTGCTGGGAATTTTTATTGTCAGAAGTAATGTGAAAATATGATAGGAAAACAAAGGAAGACAAAGGCTGCTTCTGCAAGCTATCAGCTGAAGCCTGCGGATCAAAGAAAGCACGCTGTTGAGATTAACCTGTTTGAAGTAAAAGAGCAAACCAGTAACTTCAACTTACTTAATAAAATTTATTTTCATTGGGCATTCAGAACTAGTCATAGTATCAAGACTAGCTGTAGTTTCAATTCATAGAATCACAGAATGGTTTAGGTTGGAAGGGACCTTAAAGATCATCTAGTTCCAACCCCCCTGCTATGGGCAAGGACACTTCCCACTAGACATGGTTGCTCAAAGCCCCATCCAGCCTGGCCTTGAACACTTCCAGGGATGGGGCATTCACAACTTCCCTGGGCAACCTGTTCCAGTGCCTCACCATCCTCAGAGTGAAAAATTTCTTCCTACCCTTGTCTAGTTTGAAGCCATTACCCCTCGTCCTATCACTACATGCCCTTGTAAAACGTCCCTCTCCAGCTTTCTTGTAAGCCCCCTTCAGATACTGGAAGGCTGCTATAAGGTCTCTCTGGAGTCTTCTCTTCTCCAGGCTGAACAACCCCAACTCTCTCAGCCTGTCCTCATAGTAGAGGTGCTCCAGCCCTCTGATCATCTTTGTGGCCCTCCTCTGGACTTGCTCCAACAGGTCCATGTCTTTCTTATGTTGGGAGCTCCAGAGCTGGAAGCAGTATTCCAGGTGGGGTCTCACGAGAGCAGAGTAGAGGGGCAGAATCACCTCCCTCGACCTACTGGCCATGCTTCTCTTGATGCAGCCCAGGATAAGGTTGGTTTTCTGGGCTGTGAGCGCACACTGCTGGCTCATGTTGAGCTGCTCACCCACCAACACACCAAAGTCCCTCTCCCCAGGGCTGCTGTCAATACATTCTCCGCTCAGCTTGTATTTGTGCTTGGGATTGCCCCAACCCACATGCATGACCTTGCATTTGGCCTTATTGAACTTCATGAGGTTGGCACAGGCCCACCTCTCAAGCCTGTCAAGGTTTCTCTGGATGGCATTCCTTCCCTCCAGCGTGTTGACCGTGCCACACAGCTTGGTGTTGTCCACAAACTTGATAAGGGTGCACTCAATCCCAACATCCATGTCACCAACAAAGATGTTAAATAGTACCAGTCCCAGTACCATCCCCTGAGGAACATCACTCATCACTGCTCGCCACTTGGATATCGAGCCGTTGACAGCAACTCTTTGAGTGCGACTCTCCAGCCAGTTCCTTATCCTCTGTCTGGTCCATCAGTCACATCCATGTCTCTCCAATTTAGAGACCAGGATGTCAAATGCTTTGCACAAGTCCAGGGAAGCACTAAGGGCACCTGTAAGCCAGATGCAAAGGGAGGGGTATTGCAATGATAAAGAAAAGATATCTCAGAGGAGGTGAAAAGAGCTCTCTTGATTAGCTTAGCAAAAAGAAAGCATTAGGTGCTTGCTGCTTGTGTCTTTATATAAGTACACCAGCAAAACAAACATCAGAGGGAGAACAGATGAAGAATAGTGCTGCACAAGAAAAATAACTGTGAGAAAACCATAAGAAATAGAGAGCAAATTTTCCAAGAGCTAGAGGGGTGAAACCTCACAAATAATCTTTCTGTAAGAACAGTGAGGGCAAGGAAAGTGCACAGGCTGGTTCTGGACAGATGTAAGAATAGATTAAATGACAGGAATTGTTCTTAAAAAACAGGCAGCTTTCTGTGCCACAGTTGGTAATGCTGTAAAATTGATGTTAGAGCTTCTCTGAAGGCTATGAACTTCTAAACCCCCCAAGGCTTCTCACGGTTTCTAACAGCAATTAAATGAGCCATTTTTTCTGTGCATCCATTAGTCTAGAGGGTTATGCTTCTTTCAGATGATTTATCATTTAAATTTTACAATGTTTGTGTGGCCTTAGGCTACAAATTCTGTACTGCATTTTAATCTAATATTCTAACAAGCTTGAGTTTCAATTCAATCACACTGTCAGTGTGATCACTGCAGTGATCAGGTGAACTTCAGAAGAAAAACATCAAGCCATTAAAGACATTCAAATCTTTGCAGGTATAGCATTATCAATACTTCTAATTGTTTGTATCCAATAAAAAAAAAATAATTCCTTAAAGCTATGAATACTAAATATTTGACGGAATGTTTCCTTTGAACTCGTTACTCTCACTGGAAATAAATAATTTTTGGTTTGGGGGTGGTTGTTTTTGGTTGGGTGTTTTTTTTTCCCAACAACTATTTTCAATAAGAAGTTTTTGTTGCACCTCCTTTTACTGTAAAACTAAAAAATTCTAGGATGAGAAGGAAAAGGATAGAAGGTAAGCACATCTAAGAGAGGGGAAGAAAAGAGCTAAAACAACAACAACAAAATCTAAGTACTTTTGAAGAATAGTAACTTGTTTTAGACTTCTCTGAAATTATTAGTTTTATCACAGGTTAGGGCAGCTGTTCTTACACCAGATACCAAGAATCATTCCTTTAAAGGGCAGACTATACAAGGTGGTCTTGATTTTCAGCTTTGCTAATTTCTTTAGGGGATGTCAGAGTTTTTTCCATTACTCTAAAAAACCAATATACTTATTCAATATCCTAGTTTTCTTGTATTTTATTTAATTCAGGAAAGGAACATGTTTAGTTTCTTAGCTAACAACATCTGGAACAATTCACAGCATCTTATACAGGCCCAGTTTAACAGCTTACATGGATTCTTGGTTGCAACATACACTAATGAAGTCTACAATCAACCTCAGCTGGATGCACTTTTAAATAATGATAAAGTGTGCCTATGCTAGATGCTAACACATTTCACATCTTATCTGCCAGCTTAATTAAGAAACACAGGCATCACAAGAAGAACTATACTCCACTTTCCTAATGACACTTCCTATCTATAAACACTGCATTTCTTATGCAAACCCCTCCAGTGACCTCTCCACTTCCTCTGTCCTCAAAACACAAACGTCTTGTTGCAGAGCTGTGAGCCCAGGTTTGCATGATCAATTAATGACAGAATTTAAGAAACCACACTTCACATTATGGCATGTAGCAACACCTGTCTTTGCAGTGCTGAACAGCTAAACGCATACTGACCTGCTGATACTTAGATCATCTTCCAGGACCAACCCACAGGCCCCAGGGCCTCAGCGTCCTGTCTTCCCTCTGCTCACGTCTCAGACAGCCCCAGACATCTGAAATCAGGTAACTTGTCATCCTCAAGGAACTTGAGGTATTTTCTGCACAGTTCAACATAGTCTGCCAAACTGTGTTAAAAGAAACCATCTCAAAAACACATAGTAAAAAAGGACAGGTGAAAAAAAGCTACTTTGTTCGGTGTTACTCAGGTCATTGTCCAGCACTCGAAATACCTGGAACTCTATCACAGAAGAAGGCGACATCTCCAAACTTGAGGATGCCCCTAGTCATCAAATCTATGGTTTGATAAGATCCCTTTCCTGAGCCCAGACCTACAACCACGCACTACGGGATTTCCAAGGAAGGACAGTATGAATTTTAGATTATAGGAAGGGGCAAGGGAAACACAAAGACAAGGCATGGAGCTGGAGGAGATCCAGGATCAGACCACAAAGCCAGATGTCTTACTATTTTGGGTTCATCTTCTCTGTTCAAGTGAAAGCAAATAAAGCTCATCCACAGTACTGGACCAGGGGAGTGACACAAACTGAGATTAACAAAAATGAGGAAGCAGAGCCAACAATACTGAATGTGTTAAGGAGCTAATAACACTGCAGAAATCCCAAGTGCAACTGCAGCCTGAATGAAGAGTGTTAACTCATAGGCAGCTGTAAGCTTTCACAGCTTGAAGGTGTAATCATAACAAAATAATGCCAGTCAGCACAGAAGCCAGGACACAAATACATATGGTGGACAAACAACTCCACTATAGGCAAGGACTTGAAGAGACTTCCCGCCTTTCTTTTCTAGGCAAAATTAACACATGGACTCAGTCTGATGTACCTGCCCCTTTGGCTTTGCATGCCTAACGAACCACCTGGGACAGAAGAGTCTCCCATAAGCAAATACACAATAACAATTTATTTAGCGTAGCTCTATACGCAAAACTCTGAACTGAGGCCCTGCAAGCACCTTACTGAGCTATAAAAGGCATTAGTTTCTTCTGGCAGCAGAGATGATGAAAAGATGTTGAGATTAAAATTCAGTTGTAGCTATCTAGTTTATTTGGTATAAGGATGTCCATTCATGCAAAGGAATCTTTAAAGTAGTCTCTTTAATCTTTAGAAGATTAAATCTTTAAACAAATCAGTATAGTTTAATAACGTAAAATGAGGATACGAATTAAAATAATATTTAATAAAAATACACATATAATACAAATGTTTAGTATAAATACATTACTATCTAAACAGTATCTAACTATTTTACATTAAAGGCTTTTCTCCAAATCTAGTTTCTATGAAGTAAATTATATCCATGTGTTTAGAAATTTCAATTCACTGAACATGAATTCTTGATAGTTTATGGCAAAATTCTTCATCGAAGTGGGAAAAAATGTATTAGCAAAAGTGCCTGCACTGAACCTTAAAAATAGGACAATTCCTCTTTGTCCAAAACATAAGTATTTTCTTTAGATATCTTCTTTGCACTAGTACTCTTAAAGCAAGTGGTAGTACAAAATGTACTGTTTCGAAATAGAAATGCTTTAAGGAGAAATTTTGAACTCTAACTAGAAAAAAAAAACCACATAAAAACAATAGCAGAAGTAGTCAAGAAAAACAAAGTGCATTAAGATAAATCCTACAGCTTGTTTAAAAAGCAACTACCACCACATAGTTTTCTTTTTACAACCAACTTTCCATTATGAAAATAAAAGAATACCTCAGATAATAGAGGAAAAAACCTCAGCAGACATTTATTACCAAGCATGCAGTATAACGCAGCAAATGACACAGCTCATTTGGGTTTACTGGGTTCAACCCAGGCTATCGCACACTGTTTCATGTAGGTCTTACTTGCCCAGCTGCAGCACTGCACATGGACTTAATCTATTTGGCAAGAGCTCAGTTTGAACTGATGAGCCCTGCTAAACCCATAAGGCAGAGACACCACGTTGGCACTAGCAGAGCCAGCTTGGATACAGCAGGACTAGCACTGAGGCACGTATAGTAAATCCTGATGAACTTTCACTGACTTTATACACTCTAATGCCACTATATAAGCTTAGGTTAGGAAACACCAAGACAGATACACCTAAGCTAGCTTTACATGGTGCCAACTCTGCCATGGCAGGGTTTATTAGCTCCGATTTAGCAGCAGGGTAAAGGCATTTAAAGTACTCTCAAGCTCTTGGAAGAAATAGAGTCACATTCACACAAAGCTGATCTAGTCACACTGTTTCAGATTTTTGTTGGTTTCCCAAGGCTCCGCCATTACTACCAGTGGTGGGAAGCTGTGTTTCCTCATGATGGTCTGGAAACGTACCACAGGTCTTTCCAGAACACTGACCGGCCATTCTGGAGCATGTAAGAGATCCAGCTACATCCATCCCTGAACAACTGCCAATATCCAATCTACAGAGGAAAAATGCAGGTTCTAAAAAACCAGGCTTTTCACTATTGTTTACAGTTAATTCACTTCTGTCTGTACTGGTGGCAGTGGTGAAGATCTCAGTGGGGCAAGTTCCACTCAGGTGCCACAGGAGGAGAGGATATCTCACCAGAAAGCCCATATTTTATGTAACAAAGAATTCTAAAAGAAACAAAGATTTATGCCTTACCCCTAATCTCTAAATCAAAGCAAATGAAATATTTTTAACTTTTCCCCCAATGTTTCATTTATTCTAACATCACATGTATGAACTGTGCCTGCTCTGGAGCTGACCATTTTTCACTGAACTGGCACCTAGAACTGACACTGACTCCTTCATTCCATGATTCGTTTCCACATGTCTGTTCCTAATGGTTATGAATAAACTTTGAAAACATGAAGCAGTATCTCTTGTCATTTTTTCCAACTGGGAGGATGCTGAAACAGCTTTAAATACTTGGAACTAAGCCATTTATCTCAGTGAGCTGTGAGAAACCTGGAAATGAGTTAAAAAGCTAAGTGTTTATAGATTTACCACCCATCACTCACTCATTCAACTAATTATTAAAATTTCAATCTCAAATGATTCCAGAGTACTAGAAGTCATGCCTCATATACCATTTGAAACATGCTGTGCCAAACCTGACATATAAAAACCCAAAATATGGAGACTAAAAATATATGAAGAAATTATAACAGGAATAAGCTTTATAACTGTGTACCTTTGTTTATATTTACTTACTGAGTTGCAACATTCAGGACTCCTTATGGAGTCTTGATTGCCAGTCATTGATTTCAAGTCCTGATTACAGGGTGAAAATACAAGGGTTATTTCAGTTTACTGCTCATTCCCTTTCTGGAATCTCGCTATGCTCTTACAGTCGGATATTTTAAAACAACAATTCTAACAGACAAATAATGACTTGCATAAAAAATATTTTATTAGTCTAACATTTGCCTACTCTAATTGTAGGTCTTCAGCCCAATGCGTGAGACAGTAAACAGGAGTGGTTTCTAGCCCTATACAATCCTCATCTAACAAGAGCCCAGATAGCTCTAGTCCAATGTTTCTTCCTATGAATGTTCCTCCATGCTTTTAAGCATGTTCACTCCTAACTTTCTATTTGTACTGTATTCTTGTTGAGCTATTGTATTTTAGCCATACTCAAAAGTGCATTCCTTATTAGTTACAATGAAATTAGAATCACTAATGTGATAAGTAGCCTAGATTATTTCTCCTGTTTGTTTTAGCTACCTAAACATGATTTTTGTCATAATCATGTTGCTCATTTATCTAACTTATTTTGTCTCCTTTCAGGGGCTCACAGTCATTTCTATTCCTAAACACCTTTGTAAGGTACAAATGTTGTCATCTTACTGCCATCCCTCTTTGTGTAATGTGAATAAATACAACATCTTTTTTTTCCCCCAAACAGAAAAACTTACATCCTCTGGAGATAATCTTGTCATGCTGATATTTGACTGCTTACTCTTAACTATTAGGTCCCTCTCTTAGCTGATTCCAAATCTTTAACAATATTTAACTCTAAGCCTACAACAAGCAACAAAATGGGAGAAGTCTTTAAAGCCTATACAGACTGTCATCTCTCATATGTTTGCTTGTACAGGCAATGAATCAAATCAATCAATCAGCTGTCAGGACCATACCAAGACATTCTACCATCTGTAGGAGAACGACACCCCATACGAACACGTGCACCTCTCCATTTAAATTTCTTGCAGCTCAAAAGAAACCCAGCAGTTGCCACATTTGTAACATGGCAACATGGAGCATCCTGCCAAGGGTTCCCCCTCACCAGCTTCTGCTTTATGCACCCAGCCAAGGCAACGATCCTGGAAATGAGACAGACAGAGCAACAGAAGAATATTGAGAGGTTCCCATTGACAGAGCCCGCAGAGACAATATTCCCTGGCAATCACAGACCCGTCCTGCTTCACTTACCGGGTTTGATGTCTCTGCCTGCTGGCAGGCTATGGCACATGGCCTTATAGGCTCTGACATACATCCTCAGGCTCTGTGTGTGTGTGTGTGACTGTCTCAGTTAGGAAGGCTAAATAGGCTATGATCCATAGTCTGGGCTCATTTCTTACCTCTTTTATAGCCCTATCAAGAATAACACATTCTTGTGGCCCTCCTGAAACTCCAAGTCATATACATATACTGGTTTTCCTTACTTCCTCTGAGTCCTCCCTGCTTGATCAACAGTGAGAAGGAGGATGAGAATGACAGAATCATTATTATTATTATTATTATTTACTGCACCATTAGTGATCCTCATGGTTCACAAATGGCCAAGAAAAATAGATACAAATAGTATTTGCCATTTAAAAGTTTGGTGTTTCTTCTGTCATTACAGAATGACTTTTGTTCTTGCTGAAGCCTTTGAGTTGTAGTGTTTTAAACCAGTCATTTGAAGATTATAAATAAGGGAATTGGATATCAATGTTATTTTAACTGGGAAACAAGGAAAACACTTCTCTGCCAAACCTTTTCTTTTTTACAGTGTATTCTGAGATCTGCAATATTAATAAATTCCCTTTTAAATGGTCTGTTGAGCGGATGGGAAATCGAATGCATCCCACATTTTACTAGTTCATTCTGGAATCCCTCTCCTTGAAGTGAGTACTCATAAAAAAAAAANATTTATATATATTTATATTTAAAAATATATATATAAATTTTGTTTCAGTCAAATATGGGAAAAGGTTGCCCAGCAAGGCTGTGGACTCTCCAGCTCTGATGGTATTCAAGACTCCGGAGGGTCTCCCTGAACAAGGTGATATTAGACTTGTTTTGTGTAGGGGACTGGCCTAGTAGACCTTCACAGCTNAATAGGCTATGATCCATAGTCTGGGCTCATTTCTTACCTCTTTTATAGCCCTATCAAGAATAACACATTCTTGTGGCCCTCCTGAAACTCCAAGTCATATACATATACTGGTTTTCCTTACTTCCTCTGAGTCCTCCCTGCTTGATCAACAGTGAGAAGGAGGATGAGAATGACAGAATCATTATTATTATTATTATTATTTACTGCACCATTAGTGATCCTCATGGTTCACAAATGGCCAAGAAAAATAGATACAAATAGTATTTGCCATTTAAAAGTTTGGTGTTTCTTCTGTCATTACAGAATGACTTTTGTTCTTGCTGAAGCCTTTGAGTTGTAGTGTTTTAAACCAGTCATTTGAAGATTATAAATAAGGGAATTGGATATCAATGTTATTTTAACTGGGAAACAAGGAAAACACTTCTCTGCCAAACCTTTTCTTTTTTACAGTGTATTCTGAGATCTGCAATATTAATAAATTCCCTTTTAAATGGTCTGTTGAGCGGATGGGAAATCGAATGCATCCCACATTTTACTAGTTCATTCTGGAATCCCTCTCCTTGAAGTGAGTACTCATAAAAAAAAAAAAAACAAAAGGTCTTAAAATTTATAGGTATGCATGATATGCATGGTATGGTATGCAGATTTCCTGATTCCACTATTGACTTCTGTGTCTTTACAAAAGTATATTAAGAAATCATAACAGATATCGTGAATCAATTGTGCTGAATTTTTGTGAATTACACTCATTCTCCTCTCATTCATCAAGTGAAAATTAATACTTCTGATCATTGGGGAAAAAAAAATTTTTTTTGTCCTGTTGACTGCAGATATCCTAAAATAGCAACTACACCTCACATTTATAAATAAATTCTAGTTTAATTTTTTCAATAAAATATTGACTTTTCCAAAGAAAGATCTTGTATTCTATCCCTTTTTCTTTAAAATTATATTATATACATGCATATCAATTATATATATAAATTGTATATAAGTGTATAAATTTTATATATGTAAGTATATAAAATATATATTATACTTGTACATATCCATAAATATTTATATATATTTATATTTAAAAATATATATATAAATTTTGTTTCAGTCAAATATGGGAAAAGGTTGCCCAGCAAGGCTGTGGACTCTCCAGCTCTGATGGTATTCAAGACTCCGGAGGGTCTCCCTGAACAAGGTGATATTAGACTTGTTTTGTGTAGGGGACTGGCCTAGTAGACCTTCACAGCTCCCCTTCCAACCTAAATTATTCTGCGATTCTATAAAAAGGCTTCTGTTTCATTTTAAAATTTTACTTCCTGGGGTTTTAATGTAAAAACTTGGCTTCCAAAACAGAGAAAAGAAGGCCATTAACATGAGATGCCATTAACATCAGTAGCCTCTAGTTACATTTTGCAAGAGAAGCAGCAAGCTGAAAACTCATATGAATGTCCTATTAAAATAACTTGTAAGACCTGCCTTGCATTTAAAAATGCTAGCAGAAGCGCTGCCTTCCTTTCAGGGTTGTTGTTTTTAGGCAATCTTATAGTGCTGCAGTGTCACAAACTATGGAGAAAGTCTTACAGAATGAAAATATGGAATATTGCCAGATGTTAAAAAGAAGTGAATGGTAATTCAGTGTCCAATCAATATAATGGTTTTGCCAAATAAATTAAGATTCTATAAATAGCAGTGCTTTTATCAGAATACATAAGAAAACATCCTTAATGTACTTTGCCACAAATGGGATGCTATAACATTATTTTCTGAAGCATCTTAGTCAGTAAAACTATTTAAAATAATTACTGATGAAAAACTCTTGTATAGAGTGACAGTTCAGCACTATCGAGAATTCTCTAGTGACTCGATTGTCCACTATTGGAAAGACTTTCAAGCACCAAGATATTTTCATTTTTCAGAGTTTTCTACTGGAAAAGTAATTTGAGAACTTGATAATAAAGTGAGTAACTCTTCTCTTGAACACTCCTTGTTTATTATGCAAGCTTTTTTTTTTTTTTTTCCATTTTATGTAGTCTACTGCATTTTTCTCCCTCGCATTTTAAGCAATTCAAAGCCGTCTATGGAGAGAAATGAAACCGATGTATAAGAATTTAACAATTTGAGGCTTCTCATTTCCCATTACCACCAGCTTGGAGATCTTATCTTCAGTCTACCTGTTCAGTTTTGTGTCCTGCCCTTGAGGCAAGAAGAGCAAAAGATAGCAGCACAGGCAGGGCAAGGCCACTGCTCAGAGTGGCATGGAGGGGTCTGGCTATAAAAAAACCCTCTCCTCTGAAGAGGCAGAGTCAGGCTGTGAAATGTTTTAAAGGCGTATCTAAACTCTTCCTGCACAGCAGGGCAAACACTGTTTTGCCATTCCTTAGCTTGCAAAGGGGTTAAAATATTTGAAATTATTTTTCTTGTGAAGAAATGGCACTTAGTGGCATTGCCGTTTAATTTGCTAACATTTCACTAAGCTGAAAGATAGCATTTCTGCTCTTCTCAGTGCAGAACCATTTTAATTGCATGAACACATCATAGTCAGCTGCCAGAATGAGGGCTTTTTCACTACAAAACCAACGATGTCAACAATGAAGACGCGCATTGTATTGCTTTATGATCTATATATTGACGTATTTTGTGTTTACTACTGAAGCCTACTTGCAACACCCTAAACCATGAGAGGCGTTAGGGTTTCCCTGCTCTGGAAGTCAATAAGGCACAGATCAGCTGATACATGTAGCATGTGTGATGAAGAACCAAGGAGAAGACAGGACTGCACTGAGAATGCACGAGTCTCTAGAATCAAAAAGATGATGAAAGATACTGGGGACTGAGAGGGTGGCAGGCTGCAACATCTTGGCTGAGCTGTCCCTCCTTCCTCACCAGTAAAACCTTTATTCGCTTTAACTGTGCAAGACCACGCTGAAAATTCTGCAGTTCGCAGATTCATAAAAATATTACTGTGGTGGCTCACACTGGTCACCTATCTAGGCAATACCCTGTTCCCAGCAGCAGACTGTGCAAGACAATGGAGAAAAAGGTACAGGATGAGGCTTTAAAATAATCTGCCCCATGCAAAAGTGCATCTCAGTTTCTTCTAGTTAAGCATTATCCTAACTGAAGCATTTTTAAGTCTTCCAATATCTTCTTAGAATCAGCTACAAGATTTTAAGATTTCAGAGTTGCACACAAATACCAAAGCTCTCTTCAAATTTTGCTAGCTTCCAGAATACCTCTGCAGAGGCACTGCCTCACTGCTCTACAGGCCACCTCACACACGATTATCTCATGGTGCCACCCAACGAAGATGGACTAGCACAGAATAAGGTGGTCCTGGCTTCCGAGGGAGATGGGTCAGGAACAGAGGAGCTGGGCAAGATGACTTCCAGAGGTCCCTTCAAACCTCAGCCTTTCTGTGACTCCGTAAGCAGCATCAGCTGCTGCCAGTTATTCTGACTGACACAGTTTTTAGGACATGTGCTTATATATGAGACGCTGCTCATTAGTTCTCAATACCAACATTTTGAATGGATTCATGGGAGTCAACAGACTTCTCTGCAGAATTTCTGTAATGCAGTTACACTTATGAGCAACTAAATTCTTCCTCCTTTCTCATTTTGTCTTGACATGTTTGAAATCTGAACAACTTCAAATTTTTTCCCCATATTAGCTTTTACCTATTCTGGCATGGAAGGTCTATGAAATCCCATCTAAACAGATAAGCTGACATTACAACTGAGAGGGAGAAAAAATGAAAGAAGAACACATACATTTAAATGGCAGTGGTGCAGAATGCTGCTTTTTGTCTTTCCATGAAATGCTGGGCTAAATTTGGGCTTTCTCCTGTAGTCTTGAGAAATACGGGTTTGAGGAAAACAAAGAAAATAGTAATAAAAAAACCCCAAAAACTAAACTATGAAGATGCGTGCAGAGAAACCTAATTCTTTTAATACACCTAGACACTCCACAGAGGCAATCACCTTCAAACTTAGACAGAAGATGTTCGTAAGTACCTTAAAAAAAAAAAAAAAATCTTAATGCCTTAGTTAAAACTTTCAACATAATCACTATTGAACAACTAAAGCCCACATTTGCAATGTCACCACTTCAGTGAGAAAGGCCATTTTGCTCCTCCGAAGAATTGTTCCATGAGTATGGAGCAGGTAAGCAACTAAACTTTTAAAAGCGACAACATTTATAAAATTTAGAAGTGCATAAACTTTCAGCATTGCTATCACAGAAAATGTCTGTCAGACATACATACTAAGCACAACAGTTTTTAAATTCTTCAGTAAAGATGCCTGCTTTTTCCTATGGAAATTACTGAAATGCTGTCCATCCATCTCCCTGTGCCCATCTCCCTTTTCCCCTTCCCTGAGGTTTCCTTCCAAATACTGGTTTTTAACTGATGACCAACTTTGTGAATTTTACAAAATTAGAGATGTCAAAGCTTGTCAGTCATTACAAAAAATTGGAGACATCAAAGATAAGAAGATAGAAAGTATGGGAAAAATCAATGGTTGGAGAGAGGAGAAGCAAATTAGTGCCCTTACAATGACAAGGCTCTTATCCATTCTAGTCCATCAGCAGCCAGTCAATCAAGCAACACACATACAGCCTTGAATCACTGTGAACATAGGATGAATCTGGAATTACCTACTGTGTGGTACTGCTTTTCAGCTTGCTAGTATATTTATAATTTAGTATTTGGCTAGTTCAAAATGAAGTAATACTTAGAACAATGCAAAACAACTAAGGAAACACAAAACACCGAAAACCAAGAATTATTTCTAATGTTCAATATCCCAAAACATGTTGGCATAATTATGAATGTCAATGTTGGTGTTAAAATGTTTAATGTATGAAGATTCAGTAATGTATTAAAAAAAATCAGTATTGAAATGAATTTCATTCAAAGGGAAATTAAAATGTATAATGAGGAAAATTCTAAACTAAGAGACAAGCAGTGCTATTTTGGGAAGTAAACAGATGGCTATAGAAAAGCAGGCCCAGAAATCAAGATCGATATAGGGAGTCAGAGTAAGGGGATTGGAATGCATTATAACTGGAGAACTCACTTTTCTTATTTTACTGCGTACACTTTCTGATAAGCTCAAGATACTACAAATCTACAATAGAAAAGATATGAATTACATTTCCAGTTATGTTACTGACTTGCAGAGCAGTTTTGGCTATTTTTTCCCCTCATTCATTTAGAAAGTCTCACTACTTTGCAAAACTTCATATACTTTTCCTATGATGCCAGAAATAACAGGGAAACTAAAAATCAGGGTCCACAACGTAGCTTATTTGCTTTACAACATTTCTATATAAATATTTGTATAACAAACATTTAAAGAAATTTGCTAAAGCCAAAACAGTACACAGAAACTTTTTAAAGTATACCAAATTTTTGTCCCACTGTCACATCTGTAATAGTAGACCTTTAAAATTTGTAAAAGCTAGGAAAATCAATGAAATGTGCAAAAAAGAAAATCTCAATAATCTCATCTCACATTTCTGAGAAAAAAAGGCAGCACTTCCTCTTCTTCCCAAATACGAGATGCAACCATGACTTCAGCTTTAGAGTACAGGATATCTCAGTGGATTTCATTTAAAATCCCGTTAATTCAAATTTACTTTTCCCTGGGAAAGGCAATGATCTTTGTTATTTTGTGTTGGTTATTACTGTAACCTTAACAATAATTTCTTTGTTCATACCTGTAAAATTGAAACAAGAAGTATTTTAGGAGTTGTATTAGGATGAAGAAAGTTCTTATCCAAAACCGGCAGGTCTTGGCTTCAGAGACAAGTTGGCTGGCTTATTTCTCCAGCCTGTCAAGATCTCGCTGCACAACCCTCATAACGTATCAGCCACTCATCCCAGCTTTGTGTCATCTGCAAACCTGCTGCCATCATCCAAATCATTAATGTTAAACGGGACTGGACCCAGTATTGACACCTGGGGTACACTGCTAGTCACTGGACTCCAACTAGACTTTGCGCCACTGATCACTATCCTCTGGGCCCAGCCATTCAGCTAGTAATTTCCATATATTAAGGACATTAGCTTTTGTGTTTCCATTTTAAATTTGGGTGAGGAGAGGTTATACAAATCTTCAGATGCCCTCTAAAAGGTCCTATTTATTTTCTTTCTTTTTTTAAAAGAACAGAAACAAGCAAGAAAAATGGCTGTTGCCAAAATCTCACTATAACTTCAGTACAGAATGGAAGAGACGTTACAAAATTTATTCAAATGTTTTTAGGTGCCTAAATGGAAAATTGCTTCTGGCACACAAGTCCAAAATCACTAATCCTAATCCGTGGTTCACGATCAGTAAATTATAGAACTAACCTATAATCTGGAAAAGAAACAATCAAAGCTCTGTGTGAGGCAAAAGTAGGTTATGAAACCTACTTACTTCTTGAAAGGCGTCTTCTGAAACCATTGACAGTCTACAGTGTACTACATACTCAGAGAGGAGTTTCCCCTTATGATTCTGATTAAGTTTCATCACTAAAAAAAAAATGAGCATGTAATGACATTTTAAATAAACTAAAAGATTACATTTTTGTACTGATACACTCTGCAGTTTTAAATCAGTGCATAAAGGATTAAACTAGCTCCCTGCTGATAATTTAAAAATCAAACAGAATACTAACGAATATATGTGAACACCTACACAAACATGCTTTACTCATAGTTTGAACTGGCTGGACGTCAATCAGACCTTCTCCAAAAGCCAGCCAGCTCCACTGAAGCAGTGCTACAACTGAGCTGGGCTGACAGGTCTGCCAAGGTCAGCTCTAGAACTGAACTACCATGTTAACATGGCTTCTAGATCTGACATCAGCTACCTAGACTGAAGTATGGGCAAAACAACTCAGGTGTGTCTACAAATAATAATCTAAATATATCCATACAAATATTCAGAATTAAGGTGACACTAATCAGATATCTGTTTCATAGTCCTAAAGTAACAAAGTGCTATATTTTTTCCCATCCAGTAATTTTCTCATGCAACAAAGCATTTCTCTTTGCATTGTAGAAATGAACAATATGTTTATCTCAGCCTTGCGATTTCAGTGGCATACTCATACTTGGAAAGAATGAAAACCACCTCTACTTATTATCTGCCTATGCACTTTCAGAGTTTTACGGATTTCCAGACTACCAGCCTGTTTCCTTTGTTTTTATTTTAAGTACAGGGATGTATGAAAAAAATTAGATTTACTTCTTCAGAGTAGTTATCAGAATTACCATGCTGTCGATGCTTTTTGATGCTATGGTTAGCCTGAAAAGGCAATACTGTACAGGACAAGTAATTAAAAAGCTCTTATAGCAGGTATTGGTCTCTTACTGGAGAGACACCATTCTGAGACCAAACCCAACAAAATTCTGCTGTTAAGCAGAACTAAAAGAACATGCTAAGCTGAGAAGACAGCTCCTGGCTTTTCTCATTTATTTTTGGAGGGCTCCTCAGCCTTTAGGGCCAAAGGCAAGGTGATTGCCACATGCTGTGAAGCCAGACACCCTGGGAAGCCTGAAATCATTAAAATACTCATTTAGCCAGAAGGAGAAAAGATGACTGAGTACAAATTCTAAGCTGGGAAAAAAACCAAAACCCTCTTTTTATAACATCTCGATTACTGTAACACCTGGTGACCTTCCAAAAGTCAATTAAGTGACATGCTTTAGATTCTTCCTCTTTTAATCCACATTTCCTTTTTTCTCCTTAGACATTATGTGGATTTAACTATTTTTTAAGGCTGCCACACTCCTTGTACTCCTCACTACAAAAGAAAGAAAAATTTTTTCCGGTTGAAACAAAGAATGCAGATACTCATCTTTGTTGCTCTTTCATTTAAGATTATGCTTCAAGTCCTTGGACAAGCCCAGAGAAAAGCCTGTGTCCCCAAATACAGTTTATCCTTGTTGTAGGCACTCCACTGTGTCAAAGAATCAGTTATCAACCACATACATTACCTCTAAACTTCAGGTGACAAGCTAGGTACGCCGAGCTCACTCCATCTAGCACCTTGAAGTTAAGACCTTGTATTTGATTTTTTATTTAATGACTTGTACAGAGAATAGACAGAAAAGAATGACTGTCCCTCACAGTCTTCATGGCATTATTAAAATGCTTTAAAGCAGACTTTCTTAAGGGCTTACGTCTAACTTGCCCAGGTATTATTAATGCAATCTTGTTACTTTGCTGAAAGGTAATGAATTCCACAAAAGTCACATTACCGGTTGCCAGGACTGAGCAGTCTTCTTACCAATGGGATATGCTAGACAACATTAATGGGAGATAACAGAATAGAAATCACTAATAAGAAATTCTAATACTTCCAACCTCGAATGCTTAATGAGTTCTGTATGAAGAATTCAACCAATAGCACCTCTGTTCCAGATGCCAGTTCCCAAAAGTTTTTCCCTCTGTCAACTTTTATATCACCACCTTTTATGCGCTATTTTAACCTGCTGCTGGTTTTCTGTAATCTGATCTCCACCATTAATGAATTGGCTGTTTTCTAAAAATGTGAGGTAAAGAAAGAGAAGGAAAACTGGAGATCAGTGCTAGAACGCTGAGATAGTTGCATAACAGAAAAAAGCCTCATAGTGGTTTGGATTTGATAGGTATGTTTCAGAAATACATTTAATAAGTTAATTTTGCAAGGACTGAAGTATTGCCCCTGTACTGCTTGAAGAGCAGAAGTAGTCACATTTCAGTAAGACTTTAAATTCACCAGAGCTTTCAGAAACACAAGCTCTCAAAAACAGTCTAGAAAAGACAAGATGGGAAACACGTATTTCAGTTACTGCTTGCCTGGATGAATACACATGTAATGGATGTAGCACAACTCTCCTTAAGATGCCTAGATGCCTACAGACAGCTCTAAGGATCAGACACTAAAATAAAACAAATGAGGTGAGCCACACCACCCAGCCCACGACCTGCTACTCTTTGTTTTGGATTAAGTTGCCAAAGTTGCAGAGAAGCTTTGTCCAAACCTGTATAAAGTTAAAAATAATATGTATACCTGGCAGACAGGCCTCAAGTTATTGCATCTGTCAACAGCTGTATCTGACTAGCACCAAGGGAAAGCTAACACTGAAGGGCCAACAGAGGCCTTTTCATCCTCTTGTCAACAAATGTCTAATCCACTGCAAAATTAGAATCTCAAACCACATTAAAGTTGGCTAGTTTCACCAAGACTTGCACTTGGAAAACTATCACTGGGTCTTTCCCTGTATGTATCCCCCTCATAAAGCCCGCAGAACAGTTCATCCTCTTGCCAACGCCAAAGGAAATGCTGTATTGAGAGCCTTGTAAAAGACACTGGACTTGAGAATTTAGGGATCTTAAGCTAGCCATGCATACTTTGTTGGGTCTCGTACTTAGTTAAGGCTTGAGAATCCCAAATGTCAGCATGAGTAGTGCTGCAAGAGAATCTGCTGGCATGCCCCAGGCGGCACTGGTGGATGCTATGACAGATGCCATCCCAGGCTCTCAGGAGAGGAGAAACGACTGTTTGCTACACAAAATAAAAGGCAGTGTGTGAGGGAAGAGGAACCTCTCCACAGGCAGCATCTGGGCAGCGTGCTGTGGGAAAACCCACCTGCAGCCCATCTAATGCTGCATGATGAGCGCAGGGCTCCCAAACTCTGAAAGGACATAAGATTTAATCACTATCTATATACCTCTTTTTATTCTTTCTCATCAAAATGGCTATTTTATCATGCTGTTCATCAGCCGGTCTTTCTTACTGAGCTCCAGGAAGAATCCTGCACCATCTCCCCCCCTCCCTAGTGCAGAATTAATGCAAAAAGTGAACAAAAAGAAAAATAGCTGAGCTACATGGCCCACATATCATCTCTTTCAATGTTTTCTTTACGTTTTTTTTCCCCACTCTGCACTCACTTAACACCTTTTGTGCTCTCAGCTTTATATACAGCTATAAATATAATTTTAGATATGCTATACAATCTTTATATAAGCTATACAGTTTAATATATATACAGTTTAATATATCATTGGCTGGATCCTCCTGTATTATGGAAAAAAAATTTTTTTTTTAATTCTGCCAATGAATATAATGAAATGGGAAACAGCACTTAGTACAATCACTCTAAAATAATAAGGTATTAAGTTAAATGTTCATTAAAATCATAAAAAATAAAAATTACACTAAAACTGTGGTTTGCTAAAAGACAGCCTTTGCAATGATATTCACCTGTTAATTAAAGGCAAGTTCAAAGTCATCACATAACTCAACAATTCACAAAAAGTATAAATTCTGCCAAGACTCATAGACTATGAATAATTAAAGGGTAAAACCAAGGCAGCACTGTTAACACTTCACAGACAGAATTCCACCAGGCACTCCATTCTCCTTCTGTAAAGCCACATGTTGCAAACAGCTACTCTCACTATCAAATGTAAACAAAATTTCGAGAGTAATTGGAAAGATATGTTAAACCCTGAAATCAAGTTGTTTATTCAATCCTCTGCAACTAATTGGAGACAATTCGTGATTACAAACAAATTTAGTTTTCTTAACTTAAGAATGCTCTTCAGAAAATCAAAATCACCTACCATGACAGCAAAAAATCTAAAATATTGGTGGAAGGGAGGAATCAGCACCTTTGTTTAATTATAAGAGAAAATTGGAATACACTACAAAAGAAAAATAATTTCAGTAAAGCAGCAGTTGTAAAAGTAAAGGGCACATCTCTGATTGGAGTTTCAGGATTTACGGGCTATTCTAAAATTAAGCTGTTAATGCTAACATTGCACGTTCAAACCTGACAGAAGTGAAATCTGCAACCAGAATTATGGTTACAACCTGTGTCATGAAAGGCACTGGAATACAATTTCCAGGAAAATAATTAATACTTATACATCTTACTTATACAATAATTACTCAATAAATCTTTTAAACTGGTAAAGGGGTAAAAAGATCAAAAGGAAAAACAGTGGCAGTAAGCAAGTTCCTAAAAAACCATTCCAGTAAGAAGAGATGGAGATAGAGGAGAGGCACGAGAAAGAAGTAAAAAGTCGGTATATCAACACCAGAGGCTGTTTTTGCAGAGAAGCCTCTACCTGCTAAACCTCCTCAGCTTAAAATAACATCAGAGCTGTTTTTCTCACTCATACCATATATGAATGACAACACTTATAATCTTCCTTTACGTGAACTACCCCACTGAAGTCAATGGTAACAGCTCTATTTCACTCTGTAAGATGTCACAAACCCCAGTATTAGAGGTTGATATTTAAGATTACTCAAAAAGGGATTAAGGATTCACACAAACACACATTCACCAATGCTCTAGAAACAAAAAAAGCTGAGCCTCTCTAGTATATTTCTCTTCTAATTTTACAGTCTTTCTTTCTTAGAACTTGGCAGGAAAAAAGGGGTGGAGGTTTCCAATCTCTGATTTGGTTACAATCAGTGTATTCTACATCCCCAGTGACACTGCTGCACGACTGCTCAGCCTGTTCCCACCCAGGCAGTAGGTATTGTCCTCCATTAAAAATCCTGAATGATAGAACAACTCAGGTGCATTCAGGCAAAGCCTGAAATAATGGTAACAACATGTAATTTTTCTTAAGGTGTGACTAAAACAACATATGATTGGTTCAGAAGCAGAAGTTAACTCAGTTTAAGGTGGATAAACTATCAGGAAAAAAGGATTCTGACTGCAATGACAGTTGTCTCATAAAACTGGAATGTAGTAAAAAGTCTAAGCTATTGGCATGCAGTAATGCCAGCCAAAAACTACAATAAATACTGCAGGCAAAGTCAATCCTGCCTATTTGTTCCAAAAAAGAAGAAAAAGCTTCTTTCAGGAATTCCATTCCTTTCTTGTCTCCCACCCACCCACTGCCAATTGCTTCTTCTTCTGGTGCTTTCTTGCCTAAGGGGCATCACAAAGTGGGCAAAGGAATGACTACATTTGGACCCACTCCCCAATAACCAGTCAAAATCTCGACTGTGTACACTAAGGCTGCCTGCTTCGGACTTCAGAGTGACTCCCAGGCCACAGCTTGTGCAGTCTGAACCCATGTGAAAGACAGGATTGTTTGCATTAGCTATAGCATAACAGCCCAACAACAATCCTAGCAGACACAAGGCCAGTACTTACTTAATTATTCAAACCAGCTACTCTTCATCCTTTTTCTCCTCC
>VYXH01000100.1:254071-320572 GCA_013397275.1 Burhinus bistriatus | reverse complement strand
TTTTTATTTTGGGGTTTTTTTGTTTGATTGGTTGGTTGTTTTGGTTGGGGTTTTTCTGTTGTTGTTTTGTTACTTATAAATATATTTCCTTGGGTTTTGAGCCCTTTGGGCTTTATATTTCAATTTTTTTCTTCATAATACTAATAGCTAGAAATATTGCGACTTTATAGATTCCCTTGCAATAACGCAACTCCAAGCATAGGTAGTCAGAGAAGGAAATGCCAGTATTTCAACAGTTTATTGTACTGAGTATAATATCCAATGTCAAGCATTTGGTGTAGTAACACAACCAGAAAAACAACTAAATCAATCCAAGATTTAATAAACTTATTATGCCCATTTAGTTTAAAATGATTCAGCAGCTGTCTTACTGTTTTTAATCTTTTCATATAAGCCTCAACAATTAACCAATCAGGAAAGCAATTTATCAGACCCAGATTTTGGCCCACATAGCATCATCTCCAAAATACGGCAAAATCAACGTCTCTACAACAAACAGAATGCAAAGAAAATACATGTGCGGCTGTTTTAGCTCCACTGCAGTTTTCAGTATTTCATACTGAAAATGTTTGCATTATTAGCCTTCAGTCTATATGCTTACAACAGTCTACCTCAATTTTGTCTTTGAAAAGAGAACAGCTACCTTTGATTAACTAGAATCTTTTGAATAGCGATACTACCTCCCTAAAAATTATTAAGATTAGTCAGTAAGTTATTAAGAGGTAAACTTATTAAGAGTAACAGTTATTAAAGCTAACAGATATACCAGACTACCTTGAACTATCTAATAAAATTATTCAGATAGCTAGGGTTAAAAACAAGCAGTCTACAAGTCAAACTACTAAAAACATGGTTACTGCTCAGTGAGAGTTAATTATTTACTTATTTCAGCTTTATTGTAAATACAGTTTAGTAAGTACATGTTTCTAATACACTAATTTGAAACACTTTGTAATACCAAGTGTTTTCCAATTTCATTACCGCAATATATCTTTATTATTAAAAACACATGCTGCTCCCAGCAGAATATTTGTAAGGACTGGCACAAATTAATTCTCTGTAGGAATGAGAGAAAAAGCAGCAGAGTTTGATTTATAGAATTCATATCTAAATTGGAGGCAAGAACTCTTTCCAGTCATGGCAACAGCTGACTTTATGCGCACTGTTTAGTGGTGGTAAGAAACGTAGCTGCTTCTCATAACCTTGTCCGTAATTAGGCATCTGATGATTTCACATTTTAATTTTAAACTAAGATTTAAAGAAAAAGCATTAGATTGTATAAAAATGGCACTTTCATACAAGAGTCTTAAAAATTTTAACAGGTAGCCAAAGGTTATATAAAAAGGTGGGTTGAATGCAGAAGTACATCACAGAAAAGAAACCTCCAACATCCAGGTTTTTCAGTTGCTGTTGTAGGAAACTGCGTAACTTGAGGTATATCCTAAACTTTCAGCAATACAAATATGCATTATGGGGAAAGGAAGTACAAGAGCAACAGAAGTTCAAAACATTTCTTTGTTTCAACGGCAGTGGTAGATAATTGCCCCTGCAAGTCCTTTACTCACAAGCTCATATATATCACTGTGAATTCAAGCAAGTCAGTGTTTCACTGAGTACTCAGAAAAGTGTTTGTAATAAACAAACTTGATGAAATAAACAAATTTTGATGAAATTAACACATTTTTCCAAGGTTTGACAAAATTTATCTTCTTGATTTACACTAGGGTACAAACTTGAAAAAAAAATAAGGAGCCTGTTGTGCAATATTTTGAAAAAACTTCTGCGAGAGCAAGATGTATAAATGCATTACTGCATACATCTCTGTCTCTCTTACTACAAAGCCTACTTCATTATGTATGGCAGTGATTCTGCAAGAAACAACAAGAGAAAATAATTTCAGATACGTATTCCATGTCTAGTAATCATTCCAGACAAGAGCATACAGCTATGAGAGCTCTATTAGGAAAATAAAAATGAGAGCTTCTTCCTGCCCTTAAAATACAAAATGTTCCTACAGTTTAACAGGATTGACTGACAAAGTTCACATCTTCCAGCCAGTTATTCATCTCAGTCTTCCTCTTAATCTTTGCTTGCCAGAGATTATTTTGTGTAAATGGTAGCAGCCACAATGTGCTAGCATTTTCCAGACATTCAGGAAGATGCCCCAGGGAGCTCAAACTCTGAAGACAGGCAGGCAGGTAGACCGAAGTCAGGGAAAACAAAATTAAAAGTCAAACAAACCAACTAGATTCACTATTGGTATCACGGCAAAAATTGACCTGCAAGCTGTGAACGTGACAAGCTAAAAGGGTGATGGCTGGAGGGGAAGAACCAGCAGATGAATTCTTCTAGGTTGTGCCGTGCACTGATGCTGCACAGCAGAAAGCAAAATCAGGTGTGAACAAAGCAGACAAACAAGCAAGTAGGAAGCTTGACAAGAAAAACATAACCAGAAAGTGATAGTTATATATCGTCTTTCATGTTCTAGTTTAACTTCTGTCATTTCTTAGTTTCTAAGTAATTCCTTTTATTATGCTACTGGAGCTTTTTTAATCAAATCACTTGGGCTCTGTCAGCATTCTCAAAACATTAGTTTCTTACATCTCACCCCCACAAAAATGGTTATTTCAACAGAAAGGCCATTCTGTTTCCTGCACTGAGGATATCCTTCGAAGAATGTGCTGGACTTAAAAAGCAGTCCTTGATGTGAGACTGGAAATGCAAATTAAAATGATATCTTATTTTTCTTCACTGTTTGTTGTGAATTTAATAGGTTGCGTTACATAAGCATTGTTATAATTTCACACAGAAGGTTTTCACAAAGCAAAACAACTGTCCAAGACCCTCAGAGAACTGGCAGGAAGGAGCTGCATGAATACGAGGTTTGTATCACAAGTAAAGACTCTCTGTTTCTGTCCTTAATTTCTCCTCCTTGCTTGCTTGACACTTTTTGAGTAGCTGAAATCTGTAAATCTACACAATTAAGTCACCAGAAATATCTAAAGTGGCTCCAAACACCTTTAAAACTTTATTTTTAAGTAAGATCCAAGGCTCTGAACCAAAAAACTCTAAAAGCTGTTTAGATTTCCACAGGATTAAAAATGTTGTCATAAGAACTTCCTATTTGAATGAACAAGAAAAATAGCTCATAACAATGAAAAGCCAATTACAGAAGATCATATTATATTATAGAATCACAGAATGTCTGAGGCTAGAAGGGACCTTTGGAGATCATCTGGTCCAAACCCCTGCTCAAGCAGGGCCACCTAGAGCCTGTTGCCCAGGACCATGTCCAGATGGCTTTTGACTGTCTCCAAGGTGGGAGACTCCACAACCTCCCTGGGCATCCTGTGCCAATGCTCAGTACTCCTCACAGTAAAAAAGTGTTTCCTCATGTTCAGATGGCATCTCCTGTGTTTCAGTTTGTGCCCATTGCCTCTGGTCGTGTCACTGGGCACCACTGAAAAGAGCCTGGCTTGGACTTCTTTGCATGGTTCCTTCAGATATTTATATACATTGAGCCTTCTCTTCTCCAGACTATACAGTCCCAGCTCTCTCAGCTTTTCCTCATGTAAGAGATGCTCCAGTCCTATAAACACCTTCATGGCCCTTTGTTGGACTCTCTTGAGTATGTCCATGTCTCTCTTCTACTAAGGAGCCCAGAATTGGAAAACGCATGCTAGGGTGCCTTCAGCATTGTTGAGTAGAGGGGAAGGATCACCTCCCTTGACCTGCTGGCAATACTTTGCCCAATACAGCCCAGGATACCATTAGCCTTCTTTGTCACAAGGGCGCACTGCTGGCTCATTTCAACTTGGTGTCCACCAGGACCTCCAGTTACTTTCTGCAAAGCTGCTTTCCAATTGGGCGGCCCTGAGCATGTCCTGGTACCTGGGGTTGTTCCTCCCCAGCTGCAGGACTTTGCACTTCCCCTTGTTGAACTTCACGCCATTCCTGTGTGCTCCTTTCTCCAATCGAGATCCCTCTGGATGGCAGCATGACCCTTTGGTGTATCAGCCACTCATCTCAGTTTTGCGTCATCTGCGAACTTGCTGAGGGTATACTCTGCCCCATCATCCAGATCATTAATAAAGATGTTAAACAGGACTGGACCCAGTATTGACCCCTGGGGTACACTACTAATTACTGGCCTCCAACTAGACTTCATGCCACTGATCACTGGCTGTTCTACCAGTTTTCAAACCAGTCATTTCACCATAGAAATTTATCATTACTTCCCCTTGCTGAATCCATACTGACTACTCCTGATGACTTTCTTGTCCTTCATATGCCTGGAAATTTCAACTAAACCCTCTTGACAGATCCCCTTCCAGGAAGTCAATGCAGTTTGAATACTAATGAACAATACATACCTGTGAAGCTCTATCGTGAGAGCAGCCAAGTGAGAGAAGCATCATGCATTGGGATGCAGTGAGCAATCCTAATGACATGCTCTGAAATTCAAAGGATAACATTTGACAACAGGTAGCTGGGCTGCAGTTTGTTCAAAGCCAATCAACGCGTAAGGATTATAGACGTCTAACCAAGATCAGAAGTAAAAGGGTATGTTCATATTCAAGAAATCCATTTTCCAAAGGCAGTGAGCTACCAAGAGCTGCTGTTAGGAAAGACCATGTTTCTACATAAAAAGGACGTTAGACCCTTTATGGAGACTCAGGACTTTTTTGTTGGCTGTACCTCAGCTCTCCTGTAGTGACTAATAAGCCATTTCCCTGCTCTCTGCCTTGACTTCCCGCACCCTACTCCTTCCACTCTATTTTCAACGTGAGCTCTTCCAGCAGAGATCATGTGCTGTGAAAGCTCGTTCCTGATCTTAATTTGAACCACTAGGTGCTGCTGCAACACAGACAATAAATAATTACAGCATAAACTGTCCCACAAAATTATTTGGGATCTACACTGCACGTGACAAGACTGACCTTAGAACAATACATGAGAGCTCTTAGTAATGTCATCCTTTCTCCATGCTGCAACAGAAAATGAGCAGTTTCCAGCCTGGGGAGTGATCTTCTGTTTTTCTTGGACTACAAGCCTTATTCATCCTTCTGTGATTCAAAAGCCACACATGAAAATTGAGCATAGATCAGTCTGTCTGCCATTGTGCTCTCCTTCTAAGCTAAGTATGATGGTCCGAAACATGACAATGCTTATCCTCAGAATTGAAGTTTCTAGCAGAGCATGTAGCAAGAAACACGTTGCATACTTGCTTGTCAAGGTAAATCATTGGTTGCCTGGCCATCAGCCAGGACCCTTCCTTTGGGTCTCCAGTCTCTGAGGAAGCCTAGCTATCTCAACTCTTCCCTAACAGAACATTTATGGGTATTATTAACTTATCACAATTCCTAGGACCAGGAGTCCCAGGATGAGGAGGAGTTCTATTTGCATTTCCTTGGGCCATATCAGATATATCTGGTTGTTAGCAAGTTTAAAAACCTAATAACAAATGGAGACTGGGCTGCCACTACCAGACTGGTCTCTCCAAGAAACTGATATGATTTGACAGAAATGTTATGACACTAGTATAACAGGTATTGAAATAAAATTTGTGAAATACAAATATAGTTGTAACCGTAAGACTCTGCTCACACAAACAATCCAAACTACTAGTTTTTAATTTCTGCTTCTCTTATGCCAGAGGAGTTGTATTCCAAACTGCATTTGAAATAAACTGATGTCTTTTGTGGGAGACAAATTATAGATTTGAAGTTGACTCTTTCTGTTCCATAACGCATAGTGCTAACACTTTCCAGAGGTCTGTTCTTCTCCAACCAAAAAATCCAAGGAAGTGAACATACAGGTTTTCATTCTATATGGTGAGTCACATCATCACCTCTTTAGAATGACAAATATAACACCATCATTAATGGTAAAAGCTGTTGCCTTAAACAATCACAAATATTTCTAATGGTTTAAATAGTTGTCTGGAAGCATCTAAACAGCATACAGAAAATGCCCACCATACTCTCACTGACAGTCACCAGTGTTAAATTCCTTTTATCATCCAATTTTGATTGAATCCCTAAAGATCCACGATTAAACAGTTCTTTAACTTAAATGTCGGTGAGAGTACTCTTAGTTTCCTCCTAACACCACTGACTAAATGAATTTCTTTTTTAGGAGGGATTAAACTTTTTACTGCAGCTACCATGAAACTCAAGATCATTCTTGAAGGAAAGGGAAAACACTAGTGGATTTTGCTTTGAAACCTCCTCTTATATCCCAGTGAAAAAGTGCACAGTCCCATAACCACACTGCCAAAGACCCTGGCAGTCTCCCTACAAGGAAGGGGAGGTAGGAAAACCATTAGTAACAGGCAGTTGATGGATTACACTCAGGTGCTGCATAAACCTTTAGGTTTAGGTGATTGCTGAAACACATCTCTGATCTTTCCTTCTTCCAACAGAAATTATTCTGCACAGGAAGACTTGAAGTCAATTGCCATTTCTGACTCTATATCAATTTGTATCATCTAGTTTGATCATTTTACGATACAATCCAAACAGTCTCACCCAGTAATTCAATTAATCTGTCAGCATGGACCAACTGACCAGTTTGCAAAATCTGGTCCACAGCTTTCTTCCCAGAACAGACAGGGAACAGTTGTTTCAACAATGACAGACTGAACAAATTAAAATTTCCTCCTGCATCCTCAGTCTGGTTCTTACGGCTGCTGAAGAAGGGCCATGCTTTCAGTGGAGATACCTACACTTTTCTTGGGAGTTCTGACAAAAGTTATTCCAACTGTCAATTACTCTAAATCTTCTGCGTCTCATTCCTGATACAAATTTGTCTGGCATTTGCTTATGTAGACTGCTCATCCACAGTGTATGTCTTCTAAAGAAATCCTGTAAAGAAATTTGGAAATACTGATCCAGGAGGATTTGACTACCGTGCTCAGTATAACTGCCAACTGTCTGGTTTTGGGTTTGGAATTGGGCTTTTTCCTGCCAAGACTCTGGGACAAAATAAACAGTGGTCTACTTCCCAAGGCTTTAAAAAAAGGTTTACCACAACCTAATTTTTTAAGTTTCTTTTTCTTAGCCACATCACATTGGCAGTCTGCAGTTATCTCACAATCAACACGTACTTTTCAACCTCACTCTTTTCCACCATTTTCAGCTGATAGAAGTTTATTGCCACATTTTTCTAGATATCAAGTATATAAACTTGCATTCTGCATTCCTTAACCTTTTATGTCTGTCCAGGAGGACTCACTTTCTTTTACATAATATTCTGACCTACATCAGTGATGTTTCCCAGCTATTAGTGCCCCAATGATGATACTATTATTACTCAGAACTAAAAGGATATTCTTCCAATGTTCCAGTAAGCCTGTTTTCTTGTATTTGTGTCATGTTTAAACAGTTTTCCCCAGGACAAGATAAATCTTATAAACACAGTCTGTCATCATACAAACTTTAAGTTTTGCGTTTAACCATTATAAGACACTGTAACCAAGGAGTTCCATTAGGATAAGTTGCAGTGGTCTAAATCCGACCAATTTAACTTAAGTTCCCATGTACTACCATTACTACTTGTTTGCCTCAGGATCAGCCAAATTAAATCTCGATTTACTTTGCAGAAAAAAGAAAATCCAGTCTACTTAACGAAAGAAAGTTTAGCCTTCGAAAAATCTACTTGTCAATGCTGAATTTCATGCTACTTTTTGTTTGCCTCCCTATTTTGAATTATTTTTTCATTAATATTTGAAGACTACTGCCTTTTAGTCAAACTAAAATGCCCAGTAATTCCACCCCTACCTAAAGATATGAATAAAAATTTGCTATTTTGTAGTTATATGGCAGTCTGCCCAACTTATTTAAAATCCCTGCTACCTACTTACAAGACTGGACTGTGCAGAAAAAGGATTCTTTCTCTACTCCACTTCAAAAGAAACTACTGGAATAAAATTCATAGGTTTAGGCTGCACACTGCAATCAACATTTGGGTCTTAATTGTCTCTTTCATTATCTTCTTTATTTTTGTCTAATATGGTGAGCTGCTAAATGTGAATCAACAACAACACTTCAATAGTGCAGAAGCTCTCTTGGATCTGAGAGGAATTTGCTTCCTTGGAGCATTTGTTTCCATCCTTGCCACCAACCTGCTATATGAATCACTGGGCCAAGACTCTTTCACATGTGGTGCCTGACACGGGCATCCCTGTAAACCAGTGGTGCACTTCCAACAGCTACAGTCATCAAGGCATGCTGAAGAAATGAAACATGCAATTAATATGAAGAATTTAGAAAACTAGGAGGTCTCAAAGCAGACATCAAAATAACATGACACTTTTGATTGGATAAACTTTAAATCTCCATTCCTCCATTTGCCATTTGTGGAAAGGAATAATAGTTCCCTACATCAGAGAAGATAAATAAATTCCACTTCCAGACAAACTGATATGCTGAGATGATGAATTATAGAAAACCTGGCAGCAAAATTAGTTACTTTTCATCCATTGTACTCCTGGGATGGTAAAGAAGGCTTATTGTTCGCAAAAAATGATGAAGTTATAAACACGTAGCTACATATTTAGAGCATCGATGAATGAAGATCCCCACAGGAAAGGAAAAGTTTGATGATTACAGACTTACATGATGTTCAGGTTTAAGGAGACAGACATTTTAAATCCAGGCTCTTACTAAATTTGATGTGCTGAGGTTTATAACCTCGACAACATTTAACATAGTTTTTAAATGCATAATTAAAGGCTGAACAAGGTCCCTAGATTCAAGTAATACTTGGTGGAAGTGCATGTACTTTAAGTTTTATAGCAAAATTTAATTTTTTTCTCTAATTAATTACAGAAATATACTCTGCATTATCTTTTGCGATTATAAACAGAAAGGAATCCCAAGAAGCCTTACTGGTTTTGACTCACATCCTTCTAGGTAAATATATTTCTGGCACCTACCATAATTTTACTTTCATGGATACTCCTTGTAAGAAGTTCTATAGCAAGACATTTTCTTTTTGTCCTGAAGAAAATTTGAATTTAATAGTCAATGTCACATTATCTGTTGGAACTGGAATCTGCTTTAGAAATCAACTAAAGTGACTTTCTGAAAAGGAATGAGAACAAGACTGTGGGTAGCCTTAGTACAAAAATTCCCATTACAGTTTACAAAGAGACAGCTGAATGAATAGCAAGGGGCGGGGGAGGGGGGGAGAAAAAATGAGGAGTGTTTGCTAAACACCTGTTATCTATCACCATACTATTATTTTCCCCATATGCCTACACATCTATTAGAACGATAATTAAAAATACTCATTTCCTGGAGTACAAATTTTCTAAGTACCTATCCGTGTCTTAAAAGAGATGTTCACATCAAAAGAATGATTAAAAGCTATTGTTACAAACAGGCAAAAACATGTTCCCTATTATCTTCCTAAATGCCTAAGAGTTTTCCTAACAGCAACCACCAGCATCTTTTGTTCCACAGAGAACTCTACTTATCAGCTCTGTCACTGTCACTAGTAATTTTGTGCAGCTCTACTTTTCTCATGCATACAGCCCTGGAGAACAGTACTGCAAGGGCAAACACTGCAAGAGCAGTAAAGTATTTTTGTTTTAAGGACTGCCACATTAGGATGTTCCACAAACGAAACATATCATCCTGTCTGAAAACATTCTCAATACAAGTCAAAGTAAACCATTTACTTGCAATATTCCAAATAAAAATAGCCCCAATCCCAAGGGTTATAAAGAGAGATTAAATTCTAAAAAGATGCTCACATCTCTGACGTAAAGTAGGATTTAAGACTGCTCTTAATCTTAAAGCAAGTTCATTCTCTCCACAATGAGTCAGATGTCAAGACGCTTCCCATCCATGGAACCCATGAGCCTTTCTTATGCAAGACTTGCACCTTATGTTAGCTGAGAAAAGGATCTGGGGGATTTTGATAAATACACAAGTTTCTCTTCTGTTTCATTTGTATTCAAACCCTCATTCTCTTTGTTCCCTCAAGATTACTGATCATCAGCTTTTTTAGAAAGCAGTTTCAAAACTCCTCTCCTGGATTACTGCGTGAGTCCACCATTCTGGAAAGAATAGTGACTTTTTGGAAGTCTAGATGTAATTGCCTCCTGTCCCGACAGCTATCAGAACCTTTTAATAAGTATCTTGACACCCAACTAGACACAACTATAAGCAAATAGTTGCTTTACAGTGAAAGAAAACGGTTTTCTTGCTTACCACGGCAATACTCAAATCTCTGTACAAAGTTTTTCAATGTAACACTTCCTAAGATGTGATACATTTTCATGTTTGTATTTCATAGAAAACCTTGCATGGCATGTAAATTAACAGCCACATTTTATACAAACTGACAGGTGGGATTAATGTATGCAGTTTATCACTGGCTTTTGATTTGAGCCAATTACAACCAAATCCGTAATTTTTGATTGGTAAATGGGAAATAGGTTTCAGTTGGTGGACTTTGAGGGATCCTGTAATAGGCATTAACAACTACCTTTGAAAGCATGTAAGAGAAAGAGCTAGAACTGTCTTTCTTCTGCAGTCTTTTGTATATTTTGAAAACTCTACTATAAATAAATAAATAAATCACAGGCCCACATAAAAGCTCTCTCACACTGAGAATTTAAAATTCTATTCAGCAATTCTGAACAGTTTCAGATATGAAAATTGCTATAACCAGTTACTGAATCTCCCAAAAAATGCAAGATAATGTCTTATTGAGTTGAGACATTTTCTCTGGGTTGAAGAGTGGTTACTCTTCTAATGTAGAACATGTGCTCTACATCATCAAAATGCTAAGAAAACATTAATTATTTTTGTATTAACCATTTTTGTATTACTATGGAAGAACCTAAACATCAATCTCTATTATTCAAAATTACAGAATTCAAAAAAATATTTCAGAGGTTTCCCACCTGTAAACTATTATTTCAAAACACAAAAGATAGTGAACGGCTGTCCTTTTTGAGATGGCAAGCAGATTTTTTTCAAGCAGAAAAGAAGCCAGCACCTACAAAAGTCTTGCCTTAATTCCTCTTCACTTCAAACGGAGCTGTTTTCAGAACATTAACAGTCAGTTGTAAAAGCAAGTATGTTTCAAAATACCATACATGCTACTACAAAAATGGTTCTTGGCAACATCAGAATTCTCTGAAGGACACAGATGAGAATGGCGAGCAATCCTAAACCTTTAGAGAGGAAGAATTACAAATAAGGAACAACCTTTTCTAAGGGAACACAACCATTGCATCAACTCTGCTCTAAAAATCCTTGCAAGGTTTCTTCAGCTCAAAGAGGTATGAAAAAGCAATGGCCCCACAGGATGCAAGTATTCCTGACTGGCAAGATACGGTTTCCAATTTCCTTGCATGGGTTCGCGTCCATGGTACAATGGTTCCATAAGTAAACCCTGTCTGCACTGTGGACATGCAGACACATGCACAGATGTGTAACCCTGCCCTTCTCAATCTGTGAAACAAAAATAAATGATGGCAGCCTGCTAAGTGAAAATCATCTGTTAGGAGAAAATACTAAATTGTTTACCTCCTGTATACTTACACCCTCGTTTAATTTACACCAAGAGGAACTTTGTGAATCAAATATCATATCAGCTATAAGAATGTCACTCAGTATGGTGAAAGAAATACAGCTTTCTAGTCATGAGGTAGCTAAAGCCCTAGCGAAGTATTGCACCCCAGACTCCATTGAGTCCTTGCAGATCACAGTAAGACAGACACGAACACATTCGGTGACTTGGACATGCACATTTTCTTCTAAATAATACAGAAAATTGTTGTGATCACTCATGAAAAAAAAAAAAAAAGCATCACCCCAAGAATTTCAAATACATAAGAGAGATAAAGAAATGGTAAGACCAACCTGAGTTGTCTTTGCAGATTGCCAGAGTTTAAGAAATAGTAGATGACTCCACCACCTTGCTCCTCGTTGATACTTTAACACTGCACAAGCACATATGAGTGGAGTCAGCCACACTGTGCATATGCTCTGTGTTCTGACAAGAAGAAACAGAAGGCCACTGCATTTTGATGTTTCCTATACATTAAGAGTACTTCAAAATAATGAAGACTTGTTTGCAAAGGGTTCCGCTATGTTCACAATACATTTCCCTCGGCCGCATGAACAAAAAGAAAATGGCAGAGGTGTTAAACCACGGTCAGAAAGACTAACATGGCTTTACCCTCTTCCACAGTCTGATTAGTGCTCCTCCTACCGGAGGAAAAATTACTGAAAATTAAATCAATGAAAATTAATTTTAAAGCATAAACAGTCCTTTTACAACCACTTCACAGCTCTGACACAGTAAGAAAGCAATTCTAGGAGGTTCAACTTATCTTACACCTTCACTCTGGAAGATGCTGTTTACAATCCTGAAGGGAATCTTGTTGAACAACAGAGGTATACACCTTTCCCACTGCATGAGATCGATCAGCATTGCCACTTACTGGAACTTCCATCAAATTTATCTCTTGCTGATGCTATGCTAGAAAGTCAGATGCTGCCTATGAAGGGATTCTAGGCTGATTACACACTGACAGGATGAATGCCTGAAATAATTTATTATGAGTGTTGGCATTCTCCTTTTCAGTTATATACCTGCTCAGCTATTCTTTAAACACCTAATAAATATATGTAAATATTGTGTACTTGAAGTCTTCCTCTTGGCTTTACTAACTGATCCAGAAGAAGGAGATGACATCTTGAAAACGACAACCTCTCATTGAGTGGACATCACAGGCTGCAAAGGTCAGCTCCATATGGAGGAAAAATTCCGTCTCAGAACTTCTCAGTGACAACAGGAAATATTCTCAGCTCCATAAGCAGGAACAATTCCTTCTTAGAACTTCTCAATGACAACAGGAAATATTGTCTATTTAGAAATATCTGCCTATATTGAGGTAGATAAAAGCTGAGAGCAGATTTACTTTAGGACTGCACATACAATTCATAATCACAAGGAACCTGAATAAACAAAATAGTCTTTTGCTTCCCAAGCTACGACAGCTGTATATACTACCCTTTAGCTTTACCCTTTACTATTCTTTTAGCTCTCCCTTTGCAAGCATATAGTTTTGTGCTAGTAGTTAAATATTCATCCGGGCACATGCTAAGAGAGGCTAACTGATGGCAATCCCTCCTGTCCTGGCTAAGACACTGGATGCTAAACTTCTGGTCCCCATTCCAAGTATTTAGTTTCACAAAACAAAACACACTTTTACATATAAAAATAAAGAAATAAATCTTTACATTATATATATACATTTTATAATAGCTATTACTTATAAATTTATTTATTATTATATAATTCCAAAATCTGGCTCCAAGAAGCAGAGTTCAATTAAAATATGTATCTATTTGTTCCCAAGACCTTAATTGAACACTACAACTGGAAAACAGTATCTATAACAAAACTAGCTTCTCTAAACAATATTTTGTTTTAATTTTTTTCCCCCAACTAAATAGTTTTTTTTCAATTCAAGAGACTTTCCTGTTTTGTTTTAGCACAAAGGCTCTGCCTCACCAACACCATCATATCCTCCTAGCTTCCAGTCTTTTCAACATGGAAGACAAAACCAATAATTAGATCCCTAGCAAAATTTCATGGTTTAAAAAGTTAACGTTATTACAAAATCACTAATAGGTATTTATTGAAGCTGAATGACTTTTTTTTTTTTAAATAATTTGCTGAATGGTTGGAAAAGCAATACACTAAAAAAAGACACAGACTCAAAAATTCTCATTCTCTCTCTTTCTAGAGCACATCTTAAATGCAAATAATATATTAAACCAATTTCAAACTCAGCCAATTCAACCAATTTAAGAAACAGGAAAGAGAAATGAGAACGTGGGTTTTGATAAAGCAGCTGGCATTTGCTTCAGAAATAGCAAAAGTATCTGTAAGGAAACAAAATTAACTTTGTTCCTCAAAATAACCTACTGGTATCAGACAGGTAGATCATAATGTACAACATATAAAACATTCTAGATGGGAAAGAACGCAGGAAGATTTTACAAAAAAGTTGTCGTCGTTGCCATCGTGTCCGTCCCCCCGTCCCCCCGCCTTGAATTTACAGAATTCCGGAAAGGGTCTGTGTGCTGGGGAGAGATATCAACTTTCTAAGTTGATAAATGATTTAAAAAACAAAAGAGAAAATTGCCAGTAACTAAGATTTAACTAGTTTATTGGGTTTTTTTCTAAATGTTTTATATAAAAGTTGGACATACCAGTTATTAAACCCAGATGATTATAATGAGCTTTTCACTAGTCTAACCATAGCTTTATGCCAAATTTAGTTTTAGCTACCTTAAAATACTACATTAAGGGTGTGATCCCTCTCTTGAATCACCGAATCAGTTAGACAGCAGATTTTTTTCTAAGTCTAAGTTTATGTAAATAGCACATCAGCTATATGCAACTGTTTCTCCAGGGTAGGTCAAGCCTTAAAGGACAAAGCAGAAAAAGGGAAAACATGGATTTCAAATTAAAAACTACATTGTCGGGAGCATACATCAATAAGATTCAAGTTCTACTGCAGCAAATGGAACTGTATCTTCACCTGTAAGTTGACAAGATTTTTCTCTCCTTTTCACATTCATATTCTGTATTATGGCTTGTTCTTGCTTTTCAAATGTTTGGCCATGTAAACCAGACATATTTGTAGGAGCAGAGCAAAAGCATACTAATGTTTAGTTCCAATGGAGACCAGTTATCTTAAAACAAGTGCTGCATCATTTGTGCCTTGTTCTTGTACCTACTATTCCAGTCAACAAACATTTAAGTAACAGTTTACTTTTTAATTTAAAAATGCTAAGATTTTTAACACTTCATGGATAGAAAACCTCGTGGAAAAAAGCACTGAAAAAAAAAAAAAAATCTCTGTAAACGATCAGAAAGAATGTGAAGTAGCTCCCTAGCTAATCCTGCATGTCAAGTCTTCATTTTCTGTCACAGTGTTGTAACTGAACAGAATAAAGGATCATTACCTGCTAGTTGCAGGGAAAAAAAATTCAATTGCTGTTGCTAAATGAACTGTACTGAGAATATTATAATAATGACAGCGATAACTTTTTCTAATTCTTCTTTAACATCAGATCAAGAGCATTCCATAACGTCAATGCCATCGCTGTTCCCCGTGTATTTAAATAACCCTACATTAAGAACACAAGACTGATTGCGCTGGGTCAGACAAACATCTGTTGAGCTCAGGCTGTCTTACAGTAGCAAACAGAAGACACCTAAGCAGCATTAAGCCAAGCATGTAGTGGTATTTCTATAAAAGACACTGTCAGGCCACAGCTTTTCAGAGACTCCAAAGACCTGAAACAGTATTTATCCTTATTTTCCCCAGTGAATGCTTTTTTCATTAGGTTCATGAACATAAAACATTTAGTATCCACAACATTGTACAGCAAGAAGTTACACACTACACTGTACTCAAAAGAACTACCTCCATTTATTTAAGCATGTTAAATACTCATTTGATTTGATGGTCCCTACTTCTTGAAGTGAAGGAGGTCTTGCAAGTCAGAAAGGGCAACGACATCCCCAAGATGGGGCGCAGTCCCGTAGTACCCAAGTTCGAGCAGAGCACGTCTGCTGACAGCAACCAGGCTCAGCCACAATCCAGCCATCTGCATCTAGCCCAGCTGGCCCTGAGCCATGACTACAGGCAGCCAGGCCCAGAGTGGGTGCAGAAGTGGCTGCAGAACCTGTTCTTACAGCCAGGGCCCCGGCACTAGAAGTGGCAGTGAGACCACTTCCCTGCGCCACTGAGAAATCATCAGGAAACAGTATAATAAATTGGCAGCCTGTAATAAAATGATTATAGTCCAAAGGAGCCAGGAGAACATAATTAGTATGCATGGGTTTTAATGCTGAACTGAAAGAGTGATTATTTAAACACTGGAAATTACAATTTCTTTTATTGATTTATTTAAAATAAAACTTGCATCTTCTGTGAGAGTTAAGAGTGGAAATTCTCATATAGGTGACCCAAATATGCTTTCCAAACACTGCAAACAGAGACCTGAGACATCAGGCAGAAGACTGAGTGTCTTCTAGGAAAACTCGAGGATAACTAATCCTCAAGACCCATGATAGGAAAAAGCAGAAACTCCCTGAGACCCCAGATATGCAGAGGGCTACGCATAGAGGTTAGGGTTCCTGTTGAAACATCCAAGACAAAGCAACACGCGTCACAGATGGAGCAGCATGCCTTAAATGCTTTCTCCTTTGACTCATCTAAACCACAAATTTACTCCTGGTAACAGCATCATAAAAGAACGAACTGCAGCTGAGAGACCAGTAGGTGAATAAGCTGCAACACCAGATTACATTCAGTCCACATGTTTTATGATCACCTTCACCACATCACCTTCAAGCAACAATGCTAAAGCAAGCGTATGCAGCAAACCTATGATAGGAAGCTTTTTTTGTTCCCCAGAAGGAAATCACTTCATTGCTTAGAATATTTCAAAAGCATTAGCATTTTCTTTAGTCCTTCCAATATTCATCTCCATACAGTAAGGAAGGCTAGCCTACAGAGATGGGAAAAATAAAGCTAAAAATATCCTGTTTGAATTGTAAAGTCAGGGAGAAAACTGGAGAAAGTATTTGATATTACCCAAAAAAGTCTCAGAAGTTTTGACTTCAACCAAAGCAGTATTCTGAGCCTCAGATATTCAAGCAGGTTTTGAAGAGGAATTTTTAAAAAATAAAGGCAGTGACTAGATTTTCCTCCCATGCATAATTGGCAGCAGATAAAATATATAAAGGCGTTTGAGAGAGAATCTGACAGTTGAGTAGTAAAAAACTGGTAAGGTGGCACAGAGAACATGGGAGTTAGTATCAGAATAAATTACAACTGAAGGGGGTAGGAACCCCAAATCTATTATGAAATAATACGTAAATGAGATTATTTGCTTATACAGTGATATGCTTCAGAAATGTTTGTTTCCCTTAACATAATACTTTTAAAAGTCTGATTATCTTTATTGGCTAGATATGAAAACTATAACAATCAGCTAGAAATAGTCTGCTTTGATTTCAGAAATTTAAAATGTGAGCTGTACTTTCAGTTTCTGCTTAAGTAACCTGTGCCTTTTATAATAATTTTAGTGAAACTGGTCATCAGTCAATCCTAGCAAGAGTAACATGTTAATTAAATATTATGTCCTACCTGTCAGACCTTAAGCACGTGTTCAAAATGATGACTGGACAGCCACAGAGATACTAGAGACACTGGGTTATTAGTTTAGGTGAAGGAGTCAGTTTGTCAGTAATGAAGTATTTTAAAAACTGGCAGTATAAAGATAATAGATACAGATAATTATTTGAACATCCTCCCTGCCATTGTCTAAGAACAGACCTTGTGAAGAAGAAAAAAAATGGAAAGAAAGGAATACAAACCCAGGGAAGATGTAAAAGACATCAACCTGCAATGATTCTAAGTAGAAGAGAATCACAAAAGCAAAGGAAAGGCAGCACTTCAGAAAGCAGAAAATTATCAAAATGACCAGATTCAGAGTGCTCATGGACAAGAAAGGGCTTGAAATTTCACAGAAAAGAGGCCAGAGTTTTTGAGCAAATCATTTTGCAGAATTTCTTTCAGAATTTGCAATACCTAAACAATCAGTCAGGGTAACTGACTGATTTTTGATTAGTTAAAAAGCTAAAGGAATGAAGTAGGTTCCAGCTCTCATTTTCCCTCTTTCACATAAAGGAGTGAAACAGTACATTTCGGATTATTTTTTTTCCCCTGGTTTAAGTGTTTTACAAAGATACTGTATAGCACAGCCTCAAGTATGAAGTAATTCATAAACCTAGGACTACGTGACTCTTCTAACTTATCCTCTAGGGAAAGGAAAAACACTATGAAAGGATGAGAGAAGGGAAACAACTGAATTTCCTTAATGAAGAATACTAAGCATTATGGTATTTTTTCCCTCTAAAATGCAAACAGTTATTACATTCCAACACACCAGCTAGCATACACTTTTTCGTGGCATTAACAGGTAGTAGTGCAGTTTGCAACTGCCATGCTGTGCTAGAAAACATACCAAGCATATATGCAGTTATACCAGCAAAACTGTGCTTTTGCCAACACAGTGAAATTTATTTTATAAAAGTAAATGCGCAAAACACTTTAGGTAGTATAAAATGCATCAATACTGGGGGAATTTTCCTCATGCAATCTATCACCAAAGTCTTACTGCTTTTTCTACAGCTGTAATACCACAAAGGCACTTCAGATTAAATCTACTGAACCTGATATACATTGCCTAAGCTGAGGAGAAATAAAACAGAAAAAGAAGTAAGATATAACAACTCAAGCAATGGCAGAAGAGCAAAATAACAGAATGCTTCTGCAATGATATACGTTGCAGAGTTTGCTTAATGTCCACAGATTATCACTTCTTTGTTGCTATAAAGCTTTAATGCAAGACATTTCTTTATATGCCACTTATGGACAGGCAGCTGTTAGGTGAAATTTTAATTCTTCAACTCATTTTTGAGAGAAACACAGTTACAGAGGTTCTGCCCTGAAGCACTTGTGCTTCTCATCACAATCGGGAAATATGTGAGTCAGTCAGATTGAAACATTTAAATTATTTATTCTGAATTGAAGCCTGGTACTTGCCAAGCCAACTCTCACCAGTTCTACCTCAGCCTAAAGAATGAGGGGCACACAACTTCTTGGCACCCCAAAAGTCTGAAAGCACATACCTGGCACACCCATTACATACTGCCTACTCTTCTGACATGCCAAAAGCCCTGGAAGTGATTAGTCTCCTCCTAGGCAAATTCTCTCACACAATAAGGACCCAAGCTTACTTCAACTGAACAAGTGAAGACAGAGGTTGCTCACTCCCAAACTATCTCGAGTGCTTGATCCACTTGGCAGTTCTGGGCACAAATCTCAGTCATGCTATTTCTGAACACAAGTGCACACACACACACACTGAAGAGCAGTACGGGGTATAAACGTTATGTTAGTTGTAATTACGATTTCTAAATTGGAAACAGTCACATTAAAAGCCATAACCTCAAATGCTCCTGGCCAAATAAGTAAATAATATTCTGCAACGTAGGACAATAACAGGCCATAGGAAGACAACAGGCTGCAGTTTGAACTAAAGTCTGCAATAAGAACCAATGACAGACAGCACTATTCCTTCCTTCATGTCATCCTCTGTCTCAGTCCTGCTTTTTCAGTCAAGAGCCACTAAAATGCATATGAAAGACTTCTGCCTTTACTAACAAGGCAGAGAATTTGCTGCTACAAGAGAGATTCCTTTCCTTGCAGTGAAATTTTAAAGATTCCTTCTTCAGAAACAGCAAGATGACTAATTAGCAAACTTCTCAGTAGGAATGCTAAACAGAAAATGTTTACACTGTCACGATGGCTAACACTTCTCTCCCAATAGGGTGTAAAAAAAAAGAAAACAAAAATCAGTTCAACAGATGTTAGATGAATTGTCTCTGCTTATGACACAGCTGTGATTTTTAGCAACTAAGTTACACAACAAATGTATACTGGAGTTTTGTTCCAGGCCCTGAACGTTTGAGAGGCAGCTGTTTACCATGACAGCTACCACAACATCCAAAGAAATCCGACTAGCTAAAGCTAAGATACACAACAAGGAGATACATGATGTCCACTACAAACACATGCAAAAAACTTGGAGAGTGACTAGACTTGGAATCTAGCTGAGATTAAATCCTGTTTAAAAACAGACAGGAATGTACAATTTGAGATTTTCAACGTTCACGTTATTGCTAGACCACTTTCCATCATCTTTGGAAGGTCATGGGGTACAGGAGAGGTGCCTGAGGACTGGAAGAAGGCCGTTATCACTCCAGTCTTCAAGAAGGGTAAGAAGGAGGACCCAGGGAACTACAGGCTGGTTAGTCTCACCTCTGCCTCTGGGAAGGTTATGAAGCAACTTGTTCTGGATGTCATCTCCAAACACGTTGAAGAACAGGAAGTTATTGGAAGTGGTCAACACAGATTTACCAAGGCTAAATCATGCTTAACCAACCTGATAGCCTTCTATGATGTTATAACTGGTTGGCTGGATGAGGGGAGAGCCGTAGATGTCATCTACCTTGACTTCAGCAAGGCTTTTGACACTGTCTCCCATAACATCCTCATCAGGAAACTGAGGAAGTGTGGGCTAGATGAACAGTGAGGTGGATTGAGAGCTGGCTGTGTGACAGAACACAGAGGGTCGTGGTNACTGGAATGCTGTGTCCAGTTCTGGGCTCCCCAGCTCAAGCGGGACAGGGAACTTCTGAAGAGAGTCCAGCATAGGGCAACAAAGATGATTGGGGGATTGGAGTACCTCCCTTATGAGGAAAGGCTGAGAGAGCTGGGACTCTTTAGCCTGGAGAAGAGAAGGCTGAGGGGAGACCTTATTCTTGCTTCTAAGTATCTAAAGGGTGGGTTGGAGGAGGATGGAGGCAGACTCTTTTCAGTGGCTCCCAGTGACAGGACGAGGGGCAACGGGCACAAGTTGGAACACAGGAAGTTCCATTCAAACATAAGAAAAAACTTCTTTAGGGTGAGGGTGACAGAGCACTGGAACAGGCTGCCCAGGGAGGTTGTGGAGTCCCCTTCTCTGGAGATTTTCAAGACCCTCCTGGATGCAGTCCTGAGTAATGTGCTCTAGGCATTTCTGCATCAGCAGGGGGAGTTGGACTAGATGATCTCTAGAGGCCCCTTCCAACTCTAAAAATTCCGTGATTACTCTAAAGAATCCGATTAAAAAGCCTCTGAACTCCAACAGCACGACCACAAGTCAGTCAACACTTTGAGACATAACTTTCTGAATTTTCTCCTTGAAATGAAAACAACAAAACCACAGCAAGGGCTCTGCATCTCTAAAGCTTTAGGGGTTTTTTTGTTTTGTTTTGTTTTGTTTTGTTTTGTTTTTTTAAAGAAGACAAACTCTAACAAGGAAACTTTGAAATACAGAAACTCCAGACTGCTGGATGAAATATATTAAAAGCAAAGGGTTTGAAAACAAAATCACAGCCTGTGCCTTTGAGGGGATGGGATCTTCCTTTCAGACTTTCTCGCAGTTTGGCAACTTTCATGCACATCCTGGATTGAAACAAGTATCACAAGGTTCTCCGAGATGTTCCAGAAACTCATTGTGTCTTAGCAGCCAAGTGAAAATTTGAGGTATTTTTCTGAGCCACACCAGCAGTCACTCATTACCGTGCAACTGTTCACTGCAATAAATAAAATGTTATTGGCATTCTCAGATCTCCTGCAGCAAGCAAGCATGCAAATAGCCCATACGTTGCTGGATTCCAAGTTACACATTTATGAGGTTATCCTTTCATTTCAATCTAGCACAGCAAGACCCACTTCTGTTCCACAACAACCCAGATGGAACACTTAAGGACTTGAAAACAAACTATTTCAGTAATAAATAAAAACATACAGACACAGCATCTCCCCACGATCAGCAAATTTCATCTAGGCATGAGGGGAGTCAAAACAAACGAGAATATAATTATTCCTTAACTTTTTATAAGCTACTATTAACAAAGCGTTTCAACAGAGATCATAAAAATTAATAAGGCATAAATGCTGTTGACATAATATGCAGAACAGCGGGGTTTACTTCACCATTATTCTTTTCATGAGATGTTGGTAACCTACCACTGATGCCCGTAAACTTGTTACTCAGAATTCATAGTTCACAGCACTAAAATATCACTTGCCCTCAAAAACAATTTATTAGCACTACAGAAATAGTACAAAAAGTTTTCTGCAGGTGCTGATAAGAGTTAAAATAAATAAACAAACAAACAAAATCCCTTTGATATCTACTGTTATTTCCCAGTTAAATGTCACCATAACTAACAGCACTCCAGTTAACAGATACCAGAATTGTTATACTTTTTAATGAAATATTGAACTGTTTTCCAAATGTCAAAGTTTTAACTAGTAAAAAAAAAAAAAAAAAACCACAAAAAAAACCCCAAAAAAAACCCCACACACAAAAAAACCACGCCCACAAGAGACTTCCTTTTTCTCTTCATGAGGATTTCTTTTTCCCCCCCCTCTATACTCAGTAAAATTTTTTTTAATACATTAAAACAAATATAAAAGCACAATGCCAGGATTCATGTGTTGTGAAACAGTATACTAACTTGTCCCCCATAATAAAATCACTAGTTAAGATTGCATTTTTTGGAAACTATTAGTTCTGCTACGAGCTCCTTGTAATAAAATTTTTATCTGCTGACTTCACTGACCAAAAGTTTTGCTGAAAAGAACAGAAAAAGAAAAGTTATGCCTAAAATCTGATCTACCTTATACATGATCAAAACACCTATATTCCGTAAGTGAACACTGTATGATGCACAACTTGCATTTCAAACACAAAAACGTACCTGTTAAATTGAAGAAGTCTGCAAATAAGTAGGCTTGTTTTCTAAATCCTAACATAATTTTTAATTATTAGGGGATATTAATTAATTATTATTATGTATCATTTGTGGCTCTAGGCATGGGAGGCAATTGATAAAGTCAAAGGAAAGATTTAGATTTTTTTCTTTTTTAAAGATCAGCTTGCATTAGGAGTAAAGGTTTAAGTCAGTTCATATTTCTGCTACCATCACCTCTTCCCAAATATATGAATAGGCTGAAATAAAGAAACTACGTTACACAGTTTTCAAGACAAAAACTTCGATGAAATTCCATACATAAGTGATACTTATTATCAGAATTATCATTATTCTTACTGGAATCCCCTCCTATTTCACCTTACTGTGGCTGCATATGATTGAGAGGTCTGCCTTCCTGCTATTTTCCCTGTAAAGTACGTAAAAGCAAGAAGGAAAAGAGCGTATATCTGGAACGCACATTCACTGACAGTCCAGTGTTCTGAATAAAATGTTGAATTACAGGGTGCAGTGGAAACATGAAAATAATTTCTGTTACCGTCCAGTCATGAACACTTGCAACTCCACCTGATCTTGAAGTTATTTTCTTTGGTCACAGTTTACTCCAGCTGTCTACAGTGGACATTTTGTTTAAAATATTGCACAACTGAGAAGAAGGTTGTATGTTTACCATGTCTTGATTGCTGCACTCTGGCTCAATTCCAGCCTCTCCAAGAGCAGTCGGGCCTGGTAAGCTCTGCAGGACCTTCTCAGTAGGGGAGGAGAGCTGCGAGGCAGCTAAGAAGGTGTCCACATGCCTGCAGGGAGCCAAGTGAGGAGCCTGCAGCAGGTACACAGACTGGAAGACTTGTGGGAGGAGGAGAAGGCTGTTCAGCAATGGCCCTGAAGCATACTGAATTATAGTGGTCATGCAACCATAGCCTCCGGCTTTCATCACAGCACGGTATCTTCACTGAGAACAGCTGCAGTGGTCAGAGCAAAGGCTTGTCTGTGATTCCATGTGATTGTATGGCTCCTCAGACCCTCACCAACAACAAACTCCTATGAAGGTGCGAACAGTGAAATCATACATACCTTTCCAAGGGTACTCCTGTACCTCCTGTCAGGGCTGCAGGCAAATGGCCAGGCTGCCAACCAGGCCCAGGCCTGAGCTTAAGCTAACAGAGCAGGAGAAACTGCTGGGTGTGACACATAACAATGCGGAAAGTGACAGAAACCACAGATGGCGTCACGAGGAACAGCTGGAGTTCACAGCCAGTTACGTGAGAAACAACCAGACTTCACAACTAACTGAGGGGGACTACTGGGGACCTGATGAGGAGCAGGATCTTGCCAGGCCAGCAGTTACTAGCTGATAGTATTAGTAATACCATATAAACCTGAACTTCCCTTGGCAACAGTATCAGAAATACCTATTTGGGTACCCATGTGACAAAACCAATGAGAAAATAATTAGGGGTGGGTCGCTGACTTGGAAGAAGACTGGGTGAGAGAAAGAGAGGTACAAGAAGTGAAATGGAGGGTTAGAAAACTGGAAAAGCTGTATCACAGTATGTAAATTATACGATCACTGCTGTCTGGCAACATATGCTGGGTGGCTCTGCACTGGAACACTGCAGCCTCGATCGGGACAAACGAAACCTGTTGTCCTGACTATACCCAAAATGAAACCTGCTTCTATGGTCGGGAAGGAGGGAATGGGAGCTTTCCCTGGCTGGCAGGGTGGACCAAGCATCTTGACATCACTGTGTCAGTCCTCATGCCATACCTGGTGGTACAAGTGTCTACCCACCACGTCCTAATGCTTCCAAGAACATTCTCCCAGCTTCACAACCTTCTGGTTTAAGGACTTCCTGAGCAAGAAGTGGCACCTATAAATTTAACAGCACTCAGGGATTTTTTTCTTCCATGAACTTGTCTGTTGATGTCTCAAGTCGCATAAAACATCAGCAGTTGCAACATCCTCTGGCAAAAAATACTAGGAACGGAATCACAAGATCTACAAAAGCGTCTTAAACCTCTAAGCAAGCAAGGTGAAACCAGCATGAGTGCTGATGAGTGCAATGTATTATCACATAGCAGACAGTCTGAGAGAATAGTTTGTCCTTCTAAACTGTACAAATGTCAAGCCTACTTAGGAAATGTGTTACCAGATTCCATGTATCTGCTATTGACAATTATCTATGGAAACTGACAACTGGTCTCCTGGGAATGCCAGACCTGTAGTGGTTGAAATATAAATTCTCCTTATCTGTTTTACACTCCACCTCTGCTAAACTCTTCCTCCACAGAAGAATGGCTATAAATACAACCTTTTAAAAATTATTCCCCCTAAAAATAGTAATGAATATTTATGTACAGATTGGTGAAATAGCCCAGCTGTACAGTCCAGCTTGCAAAAATAACTTCTGATATGGCTTGAAGGATCTTGAATAGTAAGTGAAAATAGAAGTATGATATTTAGAAACCACGAATTCTAGTATTCTGAACAATATGGACTAACTTCAAGTTTTAGAAATTGCAAATTGCTAGGCAGCCAGCTAAGGCCTGAAAATATGCATAGTCTGGGTAACTGGAATAAACATGAAGAAGAGGCTGGTTGTCCTTCTTTTTACAAATGTTAAAACTAGGGTGACCATATCCTCTACTAAGGATCAAAAGAAGACTTGAAATTCCCATATTAGTTTCCCTCCATAGTCCCCCACCTGCTCTCCCAATCAATTAAAGGCATTACTAATGAAATTATGGGCTTTACGTGCAACAACTTGCAGGTGCAACAAATTTACATAGACTACTGTGGGTCAGGTTTTAGTCACACCAGCAAGGATGAAAACTGGCAAATGACATGAAAGAATCAGAGAACTCAAGAAATCATTCAAACATTTTAATACAATGTCATTAAGATTCATGATTTCAGTTTCCCATTAATCTTGCCAATCAATATGATGTGAAAGCGAGTGTCCTCCCTCTCAACCCACCATGAATTTCACATTTCATTCGCTGAGTATTGTCACTATTTATCTCCATGGAAACAGTTGTGATGGGAAAAACTCACTGGTACATTGTATTACTGAGTGAATCAGACAAGAAGACTAATTAAAGATGACTCTTTCTAAATATACACACAGCCTGCAAACCAGCAATACTAATAAAATATTTTTAAATGGTCTTAAAATATAGGCAGAGTTTTATTAAAACTATTAAGACAGTCTCATGGACAGATGCACAGGTTTACAGTAGAGTACACTGATCAAAACTCTCCTTTACTTAAACCAAAACAGGTCAAAAATTCTTGCTGACACAATGTCTATCATATATATTTTTAAATGACAGCTGGCAAGCAATAACAATTAACCACTGCAAACTTATAAATAACTATATATACAATGTACTGTGCAAACTTTCCACATACAATGAGACTACATTTTTTCCAATGCTTGCAGACATCCCATGGCATTTACCACTAATAAAAATTAGAAATATACTGTAGAAACACACATACAAACAGGAAACAGGCCCTGTGTGTACCTCTGTGTAATTACAAGAGAGTGCTGCCATGAAGTACCCTCCACGCAGCCATCCTAGCTTTTCTCCCAGATACTTGCACAGCGAGCTGACTGTTCTTTAAGCCATTCACTTTACCACTTCCTGTGGTATTCACACACATTCTTAAAACTCATCAAATATGAAAGGGCATGAACTAAACCCAAAAACCCACTATAGAATTCTCCTACCACAGTATCTGACTTTCAGTCTAAGTAGTCACTGTACGTATTAAAGGTTTACTTAAGGATGAAAGGTATTGAAGAATTTCAGGCTGACAACCAATTCCCAAATAGCTCTGTAAGCCCTCAGCTCTTATCTTTGTTTCCATGTTAATTAGGATAAATTAAAAAACAATGTACATTACATATTTGATTTTTTTTCTTTAATGAATATGACCATTCATGTAGAGCAAGAAAAAAAAAATCTTTAAACAACCTGAAAATCACAACGGTACGTGACATTTCAAGGTTCAAAAAGTAATGTATAAAGTTGGCAGAGAGGGAAGGTGTCATACACAAAGAACCCCTATTAATGTGGCACTATTCCTCTCCATGGAGATGAATAGTGACAATTCTTGGATGCAGCAGGACTTTTGATAGAGTATCTCAAATACAAGCCCTTACCTCTTCTGGAAAGGGCTTCTTACCTCAGGCACACAGACTCTCTACTGCAACTGTACTGTTCCCAGGTCTGGTGCTAGCTTGGATTCCACTCTTCTGCACCACACTTTATTGCACAACAAACATGTCCTTACATGTCTATAGCAATTTTTAGACATGCTCTAAGAAAACCAAGTATTTTACATTAATGCATTCATAGTAGCAAAATCAAAAAACAACTCCAACTCAAATTGTGTGCTATCAAAAATTCACTTACGGGTTTCGTATTAATCAAGATGATACCACAGGATGTAGTAATTATTGACATGTACAGTATTTGGAATCTGACATATTAGTTTGATGCAAGGTGCTAAATTTTCATATGTACAGTAACACAATACAAATCAAGTGTAAGTGTAAGTTGTTCAAGTAATAAACATGCTTCAAATTTGACAACCAGAAGAAAACATTCCTGGGAGGAAAGATCATTTTTCCTGCTACTGTGTCATAAGGGATCTAAACATTTTCTGCATGACTTTTCGCCGTTCAAAATTTTTAATTCTGCTAATTTAAAGTGTTTTTAATCAGCTCAAAAGCATGCACTCTTTACAAATAATGCAATGTACATACAGTTATGCAAAATAAAAAAAGCTGATTTCCTGACTTAAGTAAAATTCAAAGCAATTACCAATGACAGATGCAACTATTTGGCTGCAACACCAACATAAACATGTCCCTTTTAGATGCTTCTTAAAAACTATGCAAGTTATGCAAAAATGTGTCCAAATTATTATAAAGATATAATAGTTACTGAAAAGAAAACTAATAAACCTGCATATGAATAAACAGAGAACAGAATAACTGGCATCTCAGGTGCTTCCCAACTATTGCAAGACAACACATAAGATATATTCAGGAAGACAGAAAATTCATAAGCACAGAAAGGAAATATATCAATATGCAATATGATGTAAGCACGGAAGCTATAACAGCAAGGCACCACTAATCAAAAAAAGCAATTCAAAAGTAGTTTGTTTTTCTTACAGCAGCCAGTCTCAAAATTAACACAAGTAATTTTGGAAGATGTTTGATACTGGGCATTTCAAAATACATGCCAATGTCCTATAAAAAGATCCAGTTTGTGAAGAACTGAGGAAGTAAATGACCTTCCTGTTCTGTAATGCTTCTGCTGATGTCTCAGACACTTGTAGTTAGTCACTACCAGGATCAGGACAGGAAAGCAGAAAGATGTAAGATTTGATAAAATATGACAATTCTATGTTCCTACTTAATATGAAATTGTGTCCGACTGACAGTAGTTTGGCATCGCTAACAAAATTAACTCATTTCATTCTGATTTCTAATACTTGACTGTTTTGATGTTAATACATTGAATTTTCTAATAAATATTTTATGACTTTGTTTCACTAAGCACTTACATACAGTGTTATGAGCATACAGCAGGGAAGTTTATTCCAGAAGTAGGCAAGCTTTTCTACAACGTATATATTATTTTATTCTCTATATTTTCTAACTTTTCTATTGTTAAACATTATGTGTATGTACTATGCACTATAATTTGACACAAATGCATGACTCAAAAGAGTTGGCCTGTATTGTTATAAACAAAGTTCTTGAAGATTATTTCATTTCACAATGAAAGATGAGCACATAAAAAAAAAAACCAAACCCAAACCAAAAAAAAAAACACAACAGTGTGCAGAAAGCTGTTATGTGTTTATGACTTTGTTGTCCTACCAGAAGTCATCTATTTTGGGATGCTTATGCAAATGCATCATATTTTTAAGAAAACACATTAAAAACCACTAACAACATAAGAGCCACCTTTTGCTTGACAGAAAGTATGAATTCATATAAAAATTAAAGTTAAAGCATTTTGATAGGAAATTCTCCTTGCAAAAAAATTTCAATTATTTTATATACCTGAAACTCTGATTCTCAAAAAAAACCCCACACCGAAAAAAAAAAAAAAGGCAGCAACTACATTATTACAAGCCATGCACAATATAACGTAATGATGCATCATTGTAGCTTTAATAATGAGTGTCATCAACAGTTGCACTCGTAATGTCTTTTTAGCTGTTCAGCAGGATTTCTATGGAGTTCCATTTTTGGTAAACACTTGCATAAAATCAACAGATCAAAAATCAGAAGCCTAAGTGAGAAAAGTGGCAAATTCTAATCAACTGTATGTGAACAGAATTTTTTTTTTAAAACCATTTCCTGCACATTCAGAAGTTTGAGATATACTACTATAATCCCCAAACCAAGCAGCTAATTTAGAACACACAACAGTGATTTTCAAGGCAAAGAACCATGGACAGACAGTGAATCGTTTCCTTTTCTCTACTGGAAAATCTTGTATCCTAATTGGATACATACACCATGATTTCTTGAGTGTTCTTTCTTCATACATAAAGCCTACATACATTGTGGGATAAAGACATTCTCACAAACAAGTGGTATCCCAAATTTCACAGTAAGCAAGTTAGCACCAGCACTAGTTTTCAAGAATTCTTTCCATGCCAAAATTCTAACATCTGACACACCTACAGCTTACTTAAAACAAACAAAATCTAAATATTAATCTATGTGTACACATAAACCTATACACACCCAGAACCATCACAATAATACTTTACAAGAGAGAGAATTTCGAGCAAATTGAATGCTCTACAATTAACTAAAGGATTTTCATTATTTCAAACTACAACTAAAGCTTTTTCAGTTACTTCTCAAAAACATGTAGAAATACACACATAAAAATAGGTAACTTTACTCTTCACAAGTAATCAATTTTTCCAATATAGAAAACTGTATATATTTTCCATCATTTATCAGCAGTCCTGACTAACCGGGGAGGTCCTAGTTGACTGAAGGTCAGCAAACGTGACACCCATCCACACAAAGGGCTGGAAGGAGGATCCAGGGAAGTACAGGCCTGTCAGTCTGACCTCGGTACTGGGGAAGGTTATGGAGCAGATCATCCTGAGTGCCATTACGTGGCACATGCAGGACAACCAGGTGATCAGGCCCAGTCAGCATGGATATGTGAAAGGCAGGTCCTGCTTGACTAACCTGATCTCCTTCTATGATGAGGTGACCCGCTCAGTGGATGAGGGAAAGGCTGTGGATGTTGTTTACCTGGACTTTAGTAAAGCCTTTGTCACTGTTTCCCACAGCATTCTCCTGGAGAAACTGGCTGCTCACAGCCAAAACTGGCTGGATGGCTGGCCCAAAGAGTGAATGGAGTCAAATCCAGTTGGCAGCCGGTCACAAGTGGTGTTCCCCAGGGCTCAGTTTTGGGGCCAACTCTGTTTAATATCTTTATCAACGACCTGGACAAGAGGATCGAGTGCGCCCTCAGTAACTCTGCAGATTTGCCCTTAGTGAAGCCATGTTGGCTGCCGCCAATCACCTCCGTATTTTCCATGTGCTTTAGCAGAGTTTCCCAGAGGATCTGCTCCATGATCTCGCCGGGCACAGAGGCAAGACTGACCGGCTTGTAGTTCCCCGGGTCATCTTTTTTACCCTTTTTGAAAATGGGGGTTATGTTCCCCCTTTTCCAGTCAGTGGGAGTGAGTTTGATTTGTATTTGCTGTCATGCTACGGTAAGATGATGCAAAAGCAAAGTAAAACAAAACAAAACCACATCCAACCTTTTTGTGGTAATTTTGTAGGTTCTCTCCCCGTTAACCTCTTTCAAAACCACAAAGAAAGTGAAACAAAATATTATCCTACATCCTCCTTATCCAAGACCTGTTTGACATCACATATGCCAGTCAGGCTGATACATACCATCACTAAATACCTCAACACTGTAAAATGCTTATTTTTGCTGAGGCCAACATATGTATTGCTTGCTTAAAACAATTCTATGTATTACAGGCAGGTAAAGATGGATGATTAAGAGGCTTAGCAAGGGAAGAAAAATATTATGACAGTAAGTAAGCGAGAAAGGAAATAAGACTGACCTGTAATCTCTCTCAATCTCAGTTCTGAACTGTTAAGGGGAAGGAATGATATTAACTTCCTCTTGAGACCATCCACTCCAAAAAACTGTCAGCCAATGAACCCCTATTATGGCCACAGAATGGAGAGAAAATGGTGCCCCAATAGCAGTTGGGTATTTTTGTTAGTACTCAGGAACAAAGTTTTCATTTCCCTCATTCTTATAAAATAAGCACTATCAAACTGAAAGAGCCTTCCAGTTCTAGAGATCAGAGAGTTTTAGGAAAACAAAGCAGTGATGAAAACTGGACATATTCTGGAAAGAAATAATATAATGAAATGTGTTTTCCTAAGGTGACCCTTTGAGCAAGGCAAGAGATTAAAAAAATCCCCTGGTTTTGGGAAGACTGCAAACCAGAGAAGTCGTGAAGAATAGAAACACATAACTTCTACTCACAACATTAGGCCATGCCACGTGAGGAGAAAAGGGAAGGGGACATCCACAATTATCTGAACAAACAAGTAAAACAGTTTCTAGAATGTCAGATGAAAAAGGCATATCTCAAAAGTAGGTTTAGAAGAGTAGAAAGGAAATGTCTTAATATCAAAAAGCTTCCATGGGATGTGGAGAGAAATACACGTGGGCAGCTATCTTTTTCTTTGGCAGATGTTCTCAAACATCAAGACACAAATAAAGTATTTAAAGTGTTCTGTGCAAAACCTGTTGAAGACAAGTTTCTGACAGCAACCATTTGGCAAAAAACAATTCATTTGTAATTTAGTTATTGTATTGTTTCTGTTCTTCTTCAAAATCGCTTGTTTCTGATAAAAAGACCTGAGTGAGATCCAGCATGCTTATTTATGTGGAACACATATCCTTGAAATAATCACTAAGTACCTGGAGCTTACAGACAAGCATGTTCAGGAACTACCTACACTTGTATCCAACAGAAGAGAAGAGCTTATACATTTTTTTTTCCCCATTTACAGTTCAGAGTTGTTTACCTTTGGTGGGCAGCAGATCTGCCGCTTTAGGACATTTTCTGAAGAAAAAAGGGAGAGGATTGCAAGTGCTGTTTTAATATAGACAAACAAAATTTGGCACAGACTGTGAGATTCTTAAACACCAAAAATGTTCTCAGAATTCACCATCACTAATGAATTAGTGGGCATTATTCTACAGTGGACGTTTTCAAATGAAAAGAATTATCTCAAGAGAGACTTGACTTGTCTATAGTTCAGACCTAAGAGGGAGACAAAGCACCATATATTTAGACTAGGTTTTAGAAGCTTGCATTTCTAAAATAAACTTCTCAATATGTAATTGAGTTTCTTTAATAATCTCAGTCCAACTTTCCACTTCAGTCCTATTGAGCTATGGGTAATTATTCAGCTATTTTATTTATCGTTTGCTATTTACTTTTCTATTTACTTTTATTTACTGTTTTCTTGAGACTTATTTCATGAAATTAAGGTGTAAAAGTGTTAAGCATTACCAAAGGGACTATAAGAAACCTTCAAAAGCTATTTTAGTTTCTGAATAAGCAGTTTGTTTTAAACATATTTTCTATTGCTGTACTTCTACCCATTGTACGTAGCCCTGAAAAACTGGCAGAAGCCTCCAGGTGTCATGATCACACTTCTTTCACACCAAAAAGGAAGAGACCAGTGGGGAAAAAATCCATTATACACTAAAGATAGGCAACAGCCACTACAGCACTTGTACCAAGTCATGTAATGAAGCATCAGTTCTTAGAAACACTCGAGGAGCAATTTTGATGGATCCTTGGACTGCCAGTGTATTTCCAGGGTCCATTTATGACAGCCAGGCATTGCTAGGACACAATAATCTCAGGCATATTCCTCAGATACGTAGATAGAAAAGCAGGAAACAGAAGACATTACAGACCTTTTAGAACAGAAGGAACTTTCTACAAGTAGGTTATCTCTTCCTATCAGATAATGCAGCTTCTAACAAACAGCTTTGCCAAGGTACCCACGCAGCAGGATGGAAGGGACACCAGCATTCCAAACACAGAGACACTCTTCTTGACGTGCTTTTCACGTCTGCATTAACAAGCAAGATTCAGCTCACAGATTAAGGAATTCAGGATGATCAGGCACATGCCAGATTGACTTCAAATTTCTTATCACATACATACCACAGAACTTAAATAATTTTCACTCAGGATACGTGCAGAAGTCTTTTAAAATTTGATCAGATGAAGTAAGTATTATGGAGTGTTAGGGTTTCTGGGGAGAGTTTTTTGTTTGTTAGCTTGAAGTAATGGCTTTCAAAGCCAAAGAACAAGGTCATGAGTGCACTATGTAACTTGACTTTAGCAGAAATGTCAGCTTACAGTTTCAAATTCCTTCCTCTTGCTCCCACCCTAACTGTCCCTGCAGAACGATTTCTGCAGCAGTTTTATGAACAATCAATAAACCAAACACAGTCACTAAGCCATCAAGAAAAAAATAAAATAAAATCAGAAACAGTAAACAAATCCAACTTACGCTGCAGCTCCACAAACCGCTGTGCTGGCACAGACAGGGGGGTGGCCTTGGTATGGGAACGAACATCCAATAATGGGGAGGGAGAACAGCAATTGCTACAAAAGGAAACAAACTTATGTCATAGTTTCATGTTCAATCTTCCCAGACAACGCTGTTTATCTTCTGAGACAACTCCTTATCAAATTGCAAGCAAGAAAGGATACATTTTAATAAAATAAGTAATACACGATACAGTCAATAGTCAATAATCCTTGTCATTAAAAAGAGGAAGAATATGGAGTTCTAAACCTGACTTTACCCACTGTGGGATGTGAGAAGCAGGGTTTATTATTAAAATATGACTCAATGACCCAGGGGATATTATGTATAAGATATATGTCATGTATGCTTGGAAATTCAGAGCAGAAATACTAATCTCAATACTAACATTCACTAAGCCTGGTTCACATCCCTGTTGTGATTTCTAGTAGCACTGCTATTAAAAAATCAGTCATGTCGCTGGAACAGTTTGCAGGTTGTGAAGCTTAATTTACTAGGTGTAATTAGAGCTTTGCCTGTGTTAGTCAAGATGTAACACCAGGCATTGGAAAATGATCCTGGAATAGAAAGCTTTACAAGTAAAGATCTCTGGAATAAAAAGACCCACTTGAAATATTACATAAAAGAAAGCAGCATCTCTAAAAACTGTACTTACTTCAGAAAAAAGTCAATCTGAAGAAGCCAGAGAATATAGTAAAGGCCACTCTGGACTCTCAAAAGCTCCCTTGAGAGTCTGGCATCCAACAGCCGTTTCTAAGTTAAAAAAAAAACTTCCAAAGAAACGCTCTACAGATCAGAAATCCATTTCTGTCCTTGCTAGCCATTCCAATGAATGAAAATGCAAAATATCTGAACTGGTTACATTTTTTTCTAACATTAGAAATGGAGAAATAGACCTAAGGGAGGTCTGCAGAAGGCAAGTGTGGGAATTGCAATATTTTAAGTACATCAAGAACAGTACAAGAAACAGAGGCAGAACACAGCAAAAATTAAGATGGTAGAAACATGTCAAAAATAAAATGGAGTTATTTGACAGAGGGAAAAAATCCTTATTCAAAATTATTTATATCATGAAGGCAAGTGTATCTGTAACTGCAGATCATCCAATTACATACTGTTAAAAAATAAGACTATCAGTAGGAATCAAGTTGCCTGACCACCAAACATTCCAGTTTTTAAAGAATATTTTCTACAAGTGTCATTAAATAGCTACTCAATATAACAAGCCCACTTTACAACTGATTTAAGTACTTCATTACAGCGAACCAACCCTCTGAAAATAATTTTTTCTTTCACTTAGCAAAATAGAAACTAAAACTCCCTCAAAGCATGTCCCTTGAGGGCTACATATATGGCTCTCTTTCATACATACATGAAAAAACTTTTCAACTCAACAAGTAGATTATTTTATTTTTCTCACACAAAAAGTTATGCAGGTATCACCAGTGGGATTTAAGCAGTAAAGTATACTAAGGAAAGCAAAATTCAACATAAATTCTACGTTAAGAAAAAGGACTACTACCACTACTGATGACAGAAAAGTTATGTTTAAATAATGCCTCTGCTGGAAAGAAGATCAAAGGAGTTATGTTGGTAGTATTGTTTTTGAAAGACAGTGTATTTTTAGCATTCTCAATTTTCTTCCATGTAATACATATTCTGGCCACGTAAATACCATGGCTCCTAGGGACACAGTCCAATTTCTGGCTGGGCAGATCTCTGTTTTATCTCTCTGAAATATATCCATTCCTCTGAGACTTCCTTGTCCGTTGCTGGTAGACAGCACAAAACAAATAGAAGGGCCTCAGTTTGGTCCAATGAAAGTTTCTAGCGTTCTCCCATCCAAAGTATGCTCGTTCTATGGGTGCTTCAGGCAAGGATACGTAGTAGGCAATATTCATAACAGGAACACAAAGTCCACTTTGGAAAACAAAGACCTAGTTGCCTACTCTTACGTTGTAGAAAGACAAATTAATAATAAGTATTCAATTTTTTTTTAAAGGATAGGTAACAGTCATGTAGGGGGAGAGTTCATGCTTTTAAGATCACACATCTCCATTCTCAGAAAGATTGACTACTGAAGCCACTGATCCTGAAATAGGATCCAACAGTCAAAACAAAGAATATTTAGATTTTATTAACAGGCAATAATATATTGCCACTTAAAGCTGAAACTTCCTCCTTAACTGATTTTTCTCAAATACCATGTTTTAAAGTCTAATGGTACTATTCAGCTCAAACAGTAAATTCAGATTCTCCTGGTTAGCAGAGGTAAAATGATGGCCATGACTGACTAGAAATACAAATGTAAAAAACTGCTTAAAATATGCTTTCCAAGCCATGCACATCGATATGAGTAGTATGGTTTATTGGAGATGCTTTTCTGAATCCTTGTACTTTGTCACATCTTGTTTAATTATAGACAAGTGAAATAAAAATGCTATGCCGATAATAGTGCCATTAAGGAAGCATATGCTAAAAACATTCTCTCCTCTGCTCTTCACACGTATTTGAAATCTGTTTGTCCATATAGTTAGGGATAGGATGCTCTCTCTCTGCAAGAAGATGGCAAAAGTGGAACATACGAGTAGAACACATAACAGGCAACAAAGGAGGAGAATAAAAGCATCACTCAGTGACAAGAATCAGGAAAGAATTCAGGAAGCCTTTCACTTTGCTGAACATAAATAACAACAAGGAAAGATTCTACAGGTATTGTTAGTGCAAAAGGAAGTTCAGGAAAACATAAGTCTTCTGGTGGATGGGTAAAGACAACTCAGTGACAGTTGACACAGAAAAGACTGAAATACTTGATGCCTTTTTTTGTCCTGTTCCATACAGGCAAAGCTTGCTCCCAGATGACTGCAGGTAGCAACAGGGTTTGGAAAAGAGTGGGGAAACCAAGAGTTTAGGAATGCTCAGTGAAGCTGTATTCAAACCCTTGGGGCTAGATGGCATTCACCTAAGGAAGCCGAAAAGTTTGGCAGTGTGATTATGAGATTGCTATCAGCTATCAAAAATTGTAACAGTTGAGGGTGTCAGAGTGGTCCTAAAGATCAGAAAAAGGCTAATCCCTAAGACAGACAAAGAGGAGAAACCCGTGGAACAGCAGGCCAGGCAACCTGAACTAGAAAGTACCAGAGAAGACCATAGAGCATGTCCTCCTAGAATCCGTTTCCAAACACGATGGACAAGAAAGTAACTAGAAACAGCCAACACGGTTTTATCAAGGACAAATTACACTGGACCAACGTGATTGCCTACTTTAATGACATGACTGCTTAAGTACCTAAGGTGAAAGCTATGGATTTAATGTAACCAGATCTTAGTAAGGTTTTTGGCACCATCTTAGACAGCATTGTCTGGAAGCTCAGAAGCATGGGCTAGGTAGACTGAAAAATTAGTCAGACTGCCTAGATCAAGAAGTAACAATCAATGACTCAACATTCACTTGGTAGCACAAAGACCAGAGTACTAAAAGGGTCAATACTGGGGCCCAGATAGTTTGGGGGTTTCTGTTGGGTTGTTTTTTGATTGTTTGGTTTTTTAAATTAAAATCAGCAACCTGAATGGTGAGACAGCCTACACTCCAGGAAATTTGTGGAGGGCATTAAATTAAAGGGAGTGGCTGAACTGATGAACGTCAGAGATTCAACCCAGAGACCTTGAGAAACTTGAGGACTGGGCAAAATTAGAATGGTGCTCAGCAGATCCAGGCAAATTACTGTTCCTTTCTATTCAGCACTCGTGACCCCACACCTAGAACAGTGTGTTCAGTTTTGGATCCCCTAGCTTAAAAGCAATGTTGAAAAATTAGAGGGTCCAGTAGAGAGCACCAAGGTGGTTAGGGGCCCAGAGCACATGCACAAAGATGACAGATTGAGGGAGCTGAGCTTATTTTATTCAATACAGCAAAGAGGAAGCAAAAATGTTACATAACAGCAACTTGCAGCTATTTGAAATGGAATTACAAACTTGATGGGGCAATGGCAATAAAAATGTGGCTTGGCTGTTCAGATTGAACATAAGACATCCAGAGGTTCCATTCAAACAATTTCTATGATTCCATAGGACAGCTCATCGTTCTACAAAATCGAGAGTCAATGATGACTTATTTTTTAAGATAGGCAAGATTTTCCCCTCTACAAATATTTACTGGTGTATAAGTTACTAAAAAAATGCAGCCATTGTTAAGGAACTCAGTCATCCTAGGTAAATAATGTTAAGAAGACCTGAGCTCAGGAGACTGCAAAGAGATTTTTTTTTAAAGCCAAGAAGCATTTTTGTTACTTTTCTCTTGTTCAGAGTCATCATATGGTATTTCGTTAGATATCCAAGTCTGAGACGTGTAAGAAGAACATGTATTTTTTGTTCCATCATCAACAAATTCCACTGAGACCTTTCCGTAACTATTGACTTTAAAATGACTTTCAAACATGCAAAGCCGTGTTGTAGCAAAAAAGTAACTTCATTAACAACATAGAAGATATACTCAGCACATTTAGACAGACTTTTCCATAATGTATAGCAATCAACTGTTATTACTAATGTTTTTTAGAAGAATTTGCTTACAGTCAAATCACTAGTGCGTATTGTGTCAACTGGTCAAAGGGACAATAATCAAGAGGTTTGAGCAAAAATTCAGCACTATTGCATTCCTGGAGCAACAGATGCTCCCTGCCCTGAAAAGCTACTGGAAATGGCATGTAGTTCTCCCTTCAATAACTGTAAGAAAGCTGAAGGAAAAAGTAACAGAAATGTACAACTGCCATCCATTCTTCCTTACAGACAATATTAGACCTTTATGTCTTGTCAGTTTTAGGCTGTTTTGATAATATTTCATATTATATACACCTTTAGACTGTTTTGATAATATTTCATAGTATATACAAAGGCATTACAAAATGCCTGCATATTTGTAAAGGGTTTTTTTCCAAAAATTACCACTTCAAAAATTTAAAACATGCCAAAGGCATGCTTAGCATCATAAGGAAAAGTTTTACATTTCACACATACACATCTCTCAAAACTCTTCTGATTATCACCCCTCAGACTAACTGTAAAATTCTGAGCAGAAAATGAGCAAAACAAGGGGTTGTGTTTTCTTAAACCAATGCCCTTCATCATCTGCAGAACACAGACCCTAAAATAAGTCTCACAAAAAACACAAGCAAGTTAGTGTCCAAACTGTCTTTCATGAAACATGAACACATTTTTGAGGTCAAGAAAGCATAGGCAACTTTGACTGTATATACTCTATACCTGTTCTGTGTATTAAAGATCTCCATGGCAGCACTACCCCATACTGGTAACAAAAAACTGCAAAATAAACCCAAACCTTTAAAATAGACTATAAAGCAAAATAAACTCAATTTGTTCAGTCAGCCTCTTGCATAGAACTGCAAGCTGCAACTCTTCTTGAAGAACATCAACTCCCTTTCACAAAACTACCCATACCCTGCCAAATTTGTGATGGCAAAATTTCTTACAGAGTAAGAACCAGATTGACTTTGTTATCTCTGAAGGGAAAACCATACCTTGACAAGTAAACTGAATCGATGGGATTCTGGAGAGCGATGTTCAAGTAAAAAATGCTGGAGTTTTTTCGATAAAAATGTTTATTTCCAAAATACTTAAACCTGTTGCCCATTGAATAACTGACATCTACCCTAAGAAATGTCTTCCCATGCCTAGAGACCAAACTGTAGTAGAATAATGGTTATATACAGCATGGGAAGCTTATATTGCCAAAATCTCAAGGCCAAGATTGGAAGCAGGGGAATGGACACCCAGAATAGTGTCAAGCCTTCTGTCCATCTATTACTAAACTGGCAAGAATTTCTACTACTTGATGAAAATAAAACTAAACTCTTCTATTTCCTTGCCAAAATTTAGGGTGAAGTCTGTAACAGAAGGCAAGAAGCCAGTGTTTACAGATGGTCAACATGCTGTGCAACCCTGTTCTGGTTAAGATTTGCATTTTCCCACACAATCCTATGAAAGAATGATGCTACAGACGGACTGCATGAGCCAAGGTCTACCCTAGAGTTCTGAAATTCACAGCTAAAGCAAATACAGGAGTCCAGGTTATTATTTATTTACAGGCATTTCAGACCACATGAAACCTATAATGGGTCTGAGTTTGCTTAATACACACACCAGCCCACAACACAGGTCTTTCACCAGATCCAATTGAGTTAAACGCCTTATCAGCATTTCACACCTGGGCTAGTTACGGTACAGATTCTGCCTTCATCTCTAAAGGCAAAAGAATGTGTGGGAGATGCAGGTGATACTTTTTGCATCCACCATCATCACACTGCATCCTCACACTGACTGTACTTTTTTCCCACCTTTATTGAAAAGAGTTTCATACTCAAATTAAATCTTCTATTTGTTGAACACAGTTCCCAGGTTCAATTTCTCTAGCTGCTCTACAGCCAGGAATGCTTTCTGTTTGCTACTCCTGATTTTTGACACAGATATATGACTCTGGTTCTAAAAACATATACATACTTTTAATTTGTAACGGTTAACAAATACAAATGCTATCAATACCAATCATAAGCAAGTAGCACCACGTAAGACAGCAGAGTAACGCTCTATGAGAAATTAGCATACGAGGTAAACGACTAAAGAGTTTACAAGTTCCTCATCTTAAAACAGTTCACTGCTGAAATATTTTCGGACCTGTATATAATTTTCAGTACCTTTTAAAAACATCAACACCATTTTAAAACATCAACAACATCTTCATATAAGTGATTTGCAGCTACAGTTACCTATCTGTATTTGTACTGAATTCAGAAGATGCACATCTGTTATAATCTGAAACTAAAGTTCATTTACAGTTTAAGGTGCAAAGATGCTAGTTGTTAGCTCTGTGGGTCCTGCAATGCAGACAGACTACTTGCATGCTCTGACCACTGACAATTATACAGATAAAGATGTGCTGTTACTTTGTGCTCTCCCAACTGTGTTCACTTGTTGCCTCACCGCTTAAAGTGCAATCCCATGAAGACTTACATATTAATTTCTCCTGAAAGCACCAAACTGTTCATCTGAAGTTAATGGGAAAATTCACAACACAATATGAAATATCTGTAAGTAGTAAGTCTTCACAAAACTCTTCCGCTCCTAAATTTAGAAACGTTTAAGCAGCATTTTTTCTAATGTAAATACAGTTATAACAGTATTTAAGCATCTTTAAAACAAATTAGACAGCGATAGTGCTTCCTGATTCTAAATATGACTTGCATCGCAATAGCAGTTGGTGGTCCCAAGTTAGATTAGAATTTGTAATCTAAAAAACCAGACAAGATAGACAGATAAGCAAGAAGGGTTGTATTACATAAATAAGACTGAATAATGAATGTGATGTTTTGCATTCATATTAATTCCAATTTGGGGACAGTAACAGTTGGTGTTTATTAGGAGATTCTTCTACAAGGAACTCAGAAAACAGCATAACAACACTCACCATTCAATTCCTCCCAAGTCCTTACATTCTATTTCTGTCTTAGACTGGCACCAAGTGTGCAGCCTATTCTTACACAGAAGTACATCCAGTGATTCAGACAACCCTAGGAAAGTGAAACACATCCACAACTAAAGACAAAAACAGTCCAACTGTTTTTAACCTAATCTGTAAGAAAATTCCTTTCAGACTCACAATAAATAACCCTGAGCTTAAAACAAGAACTACCAGTAAGGCCACAGAGCCTTTGGAATCATTAAGAACAGTGAGAAATTCTCAGTTTTAGTGGCAATCAAGATCAAGTGTATTTTATAGAGTAAGAAAGTGTTTTTTCAAGATCTCACAAAGAAACCAATAGAACCCCTAAATATTTGCCATTTGCTGATTTCTTTTTTTCATATCCTGGCTAATTTCTATAAAATTATGTAAAAATATAAAAGGCATATGCTACCTTGACCCTCAAAATGACAAGCAAAGTCTTTTGATACCTACTGTAAAAAATTACTTGATCACTACTACATACTATTACTACAGAGACTAAAAGTACAAATTTTATCTATTAGTTAACTTTGAAGCCATTGTAATATGTATAATTAAAACCACTAACTCATAATTTCACTTATGTCTCCTACTTCTTGCAATATGAGAAGCTGTAAGTACTACACAAGCTGTTTTGTATTCTCTTGAGTTAACCATGACAGCTTGCAGTGCAGATCCCTACATGATTCTGTTGGTACATGCCTCTGCAGACAAGTCTGAGAATTTATTCCTACACTTTTCTAATTATTAACTAACTATGAAAAAGTGGAAGGACTTTGCTTCTTATTGCAGGACAGTTTAATTTCTTTAAGAATCTTTAGAATCATTTTGAAAATGTAGATTTATTGTATCACATATTGAAGTGACATTTCAAAAACCCTCCAGCAGACTGAACAGAATTAACCTCAGGAAAAGGTGTTCCAACTCTTCCCCAATATACCAGTAGATATGCAGAAATCATAGTAGTCTCTGCTTCTGAAGTGTGCTCAATGTAGAATTCAGATTTCCTGGTCTGAAGTTGCTATAATGACCACAAGCATTCCCTTAAAAAACCAAGCAAACAACACTCCCTTTCAGAGTTCTGTTACTTCATGGTTAGTGACTTCTCCTAAAAACTTTCAATGCGAGATTCACACCATGTTTAAAACAAACAAAAAAAACCCTACACTTTAGCATGGTAAGCTCCTTCATTCTCTCTGTACAGAGCACTAGTGCAAAGAATACATTTAACTTTTACATGATGGCTTTGTTTTCCTCAACTGCTCCTTTCATGTCTTGATCATCTACCGGCTCCAGCACCACTCTGCTAAGGTTTCTGCTCCCTGATATACGTGAACGATGGTTATTATTAGGCGTTATGCCTTTAGTAAATTGATTCTCAACAGTCTTTTTTGGGCTTGCCTTATTTAGTTTTTCATTTAACTTGACAGCATCTCTGATCTATTTTCCCATTTTGCATTACGTCTTTTTATTACTAATAAGTTCCTTTCTCCTGACATTTCAACATGTCAGCTTTTATTTTGTGGTCTTCTGATACAGTATCAAAACCTGGGGAAACAGAAGAGCACTCTGTAGTTCTTAGAAGTGTCTGATATGATGGCTACTTACCAGTTCCGAAACACAGGACCACTCCACACTTTCACAGCTTGGTTTCCATAATGGAAATAAAGGTACACAGGCTGAATGGAAGGTGCAAGGCACTGTAACAGTCTTCTGATCTACATAAAACTGAGACTAATGCACTGCACCATTCAAAGTAGCTAGAGGTCAGCTAATTGAAGCCTTTTCATTCGCAGCATGTTCCAGTTCCGAGTCTAGTACAATGACTTTAAACAGATTGCACAGCATCACAAACCATTCAGCTGCTCTTTCTGACTTTACTTTAGCTAGTTATCTCACTTTTATATAGTCTCACTCTGGTTTTTTTTTGGTTTCTTCCCCTTTTATGCAAGGTGAACTTGAATACGCTATGGTAAAAATTACAAAGTACATCTTCTGTAGTTAGCAGATTCTAAGTGAAAAGTTGTTTCTCCTCCTACAGTTTGTCAAACTACTTTTTCCTAGAAGCACTAACCGTAGCATCTAGAATTTTGGTCTTTGCATTCTGTGCCAATGTAATCTTAACTCAGATTGCATGGGAGTAATCCAATTTCCATTTATGACTGCTTTTTCTTCATTTTTGCTGCAAAAGTAATTGCAGTGGGTGAGGAAGAGGATGTGAGTGCAACGGCATGTTATTGCTGAGGTTGGGTGAGGGAGAGAATAATGGATGTGAGCATGGGAGTGATTAGGAGAATCTTACAACAAGGTAAGAAAGAAGAAAAGAAAGCTAAAAGCCTGATGTTGATATAACTTGAATACAGTAGAAAACGTTACCACTCCTGTTTAATGTGCTGAAACTTCTATAACACTTCTTAGAATACAGAGCAGTTTTCAGAACACTGTCTACAGAGAATATGGCATCATGAATTGCATAGTAAGCAGCTCTGACACCTGCCAGCTGCCATTCAGTCTTTACCTAATTTTTGACCATGGACATTGTATAGCAAATAAATTTTAAGATTGTTAGTTACAAAAATAAAATCTACATTTTTGTCATAGTAACAACAACAGTAAATTAAGAAACAGATTAAATTAAGAAAAACCTCGAATCACTATTTTGTCTAAGTTTTTAAAGTATAACATATTGGGAAGGAAAACGTTGTCAGTTCCATATTTAGGCAACTTCAAGAAAAACTCATGAATAACTAATTGTGCAAGGAGAGACAAGAGCTGGAACACACAGAGTATAATCCTGTATTTGCTCATTAAGTTTCCTTAAAGTAATGAATATGCAATCCCAGAGTGTGGTTTATAATCCTTTACTGCAAAACCATAGATCAAACCTGACATTTAGTTTTAAAGTTTAACTCCTTACTTTCAGCTGTCTTGCACTTGAGTACCAAATGAAATTTTTAATAGGAACATGGTTTTTTTTTCCTGAAGTTAATTCTCACCACTTGTGCAGAGACCTGGTTGCATCTTGCTTCATGCTGCAATGTCTCTTCATTTACAACCCATTTTCATTTCTCATTCTATAGTGCAAACCGATGAAACGCATTCAGTCTCAGTCACATATCTAAATTTTAATGTAAGACTCTAAACCATAAATATTTGTGCGGTTTTACTAGAACAAAAACTTTCAATGCAATACCACATATAATAGAAACAACCTGTTCATAGAAGTTTGTATACAATACACATGCTGAAGGATTTCATAATAATTTCCAGGTTAAACTCTACAGAAAAAAATGTAAATACTATTCCAGGTTTCTTTACAAATATCACTTATGTGATATTTTCTAATTAAAGGTTATGAAGAAACACCCAATTAAGGGCAATAACAGCACTACTGCATTTGACTAAAAAATTCCTGAAAAGATATGCATCTTTGTGTTTCAATAAGTTGTTAAACTGATATGCAAGAAAAGGGGAAAAAAAACCCCAACTAAGTAACTAACCCTAACGCCTATTACAATGTGATATTATGCCATACGGATTCCAGTCTGAGATAGTGTGGTAAATATATTTTTCCTACTGAACACAGAGAAAGACAGGAAAAAATAAGTGTTCCCCAACTATGGATATTAGTTTTATTTTTCTAGTCTAAGAAGAGAAATAGAAAATGTGTCACATGCACATTAAACCACATCAGGACCACCCAATTAAATTACTTGTATTATACACTTTACAAATGGCAGGCTGGAAAATACAAAATTTATCCTATTTGTGGAAACTGAACTAGTAAGTCGAAATGCATGCTCAAATTCTTTTCAAATGAAAAGTGAGACTTGTCAGAAGGCAAAATTCTCTTTCACATTAAAAAACTGTAACTTTAACAGCAGTGACTTATCGCCATTTGATATTAGTAGGAAATATGATGCTAGAAGATACTCAAGTTCTTCATACAACTTAATGAGCCACTATTTGCATTTTAACCCCTCAAGCGAGTCCAAATCCGGAAGATATCTACTGTAAAAAAACCCAAACAAACAAACAAAAAAAAAACCCAAACCACCCAAACATACTGATTTTTTTTTTCCTATTATGCCATTACATATTTTTCAAATTAAATATATTGGATTCAAAATAAATTAGTATTTGAGAAATTCTCATAAGGCTAGTCAACTACCTTTGCAGTATGTAACATGAACAAAGTTTGGGGGTTGTATGACTGAAATAAAAGAAACCACAGCCCCTCACGCAGGCTCATTAAGGAGCTGAACCAACCTGAAAAAGATACTGCTAATTTAATTTAAAATTTCTTAATCTCACAAAAATCTTATGCTATATGAACTTCTCTTTAAGTACACAGAACACATACACAGGACTTTGTCACACTGTGGGCTAATACCAAAAGAATAAAAAGCAGAGAAGTCATATATAATTGGAAATATCAACACCTCTTTATACTGTGAGCATTTGTTCCTCAATGTTTTAAACACATTCTAAGAACAAACATTCTTTTTCAATAAGTTTAAAGAGTATCTGAAGTTCAGGAAACTTAGGCATTATGTCAAGTGGAAGGAAGAGGAGCAGAGAAAAAATTTCCCTTCGAAGAACCACACATAACCCACGAAAAATCTGGGAGTGGATACAGACAAAAAGCAAATTTTTGTCCCCATCTGTCATTTCAGGAGGCTGCACACAGCTATGCTACTTTGCACGACAAAGTAGAAACCTCCTTTTGGGACACTCTGTATCTCCACTAGGGGTTCTGCAAGTATAGCTATGTGGCACCATTACTTGCTTTTTATCCATCCACTTTCTCTTCAAAGAGAACAGATCTTTCATTTATTACTTTAAAGTAGAGAACTTTAAGTTATTTTATTAATTCTAAAGAAAAACTTACTTAAAAACCCAAGCAGACTACAGAAAATGCTGATAAATTACATTACCAAGACTGAATTCCCAATATTCCAAGTCTCAAAAGCTAGAAGTTAAGCAAAACGTTTCATAAAAAAAAGCTTAACATAGCTACAGAGATATGTTAACTCATACAGACCTGTTTTGATTTATGCTTTTTCCTGACATATCAGCAAAGTAGCCTACACTGCAACCACAATACAGCTGATTTAGCATTTCTGAATGAGCTGAGCAATTTTAAAAAGAACAGAACATTTTTCTAAACAAATTATAAATGCCTTTAATTAAAAATGGAACAGTTCTGGAATATTGCACTACATGATTTCTAATGCCAGTCGCACACATTTTAACTGACTGAAACTCACCTCCAGAATTTTTAGGCTTACATCTCCTAAATCAACAGTTAACTTCAAAAAAAGATTAAATATTTTTCTATAGACAGCATTTACAAAAAAGTGACAGCAATATAAGCACTACAAAACAAATTCAGAAACACAGAAGAAAATAAGAAACTGAAATAAAGCGGACTAAAGGGGGCATGGTTTGACTGAGATGCCACAGAATCAGGCAAACATTACGGCTCACTCACATTTCAGGCAACCAATTCAACAGGCACAGGTTAACAAGTTGACCTCATAAGGATTCACTAGTTCACGTAGGTCCCATTTCACACTACAGTCCATCACACAACACTCAGATTTGTCTGAAGCGGAGTTTCAGAAATGTACCCACACACATAGAGTCATTAAACAAGCAAAGTTCCTAAACTACACTGGTACTGAAGAAGACCAAACCAATGACATTTCCATCTCTCAAGTAAACCTTAATGGATTAACTGCTTAACAGAACAAAAAAAAAAATATTGAGCACATTAAGGAAAGCAATTTATTTCACTTGCAGCATTTCTTCCAAAAACGTTATCTCAAATACGCTTTCATCTGTGTTCAGCTCACGTGAAATTCTGTCAGTCACGAAGGAAATCTTTCTCTTCATGCTTTTATTTTTTAGTTTTTCCCCTGTGAAGCGAGTACTCTGTGTACAACCCATCTTTCAACAGAAACCCAAGAATTATCTGGTAGGCTACCTGCTCACAAAAAAATAAACATGATCAAAACACTGTACTATTTGGAGACTCATAAGAAACTGCATCTTCTGAGTAATTTTGAATTCCTTGATTGAATTTGAATCGGTACGCTACCTACACTAGAATTATTCTTAAAATGCCAAGCCTGCTGCTAGGAAGGACCTTGCCAAAAAATATTCCTTCTCTGTAAAACACAGAATTCCAGTACTTGCAGATGGATGACTGCATTATTTTATGATCTTCACGTACAGAACAGAATACTTTGCAAAACTGGCATATCAACTTCCAACTGGAGAAAGACTTCAGTTTTACCCACAGCAGATCCCCATTAATTAAAACTTAAAAATATAACATTGATCTGTAGGTCAAATTTCTTCAGGAAGTTTCTGTGTTTCTCAAGATCAGTTATTTTCATATGTCAAAGGCTGGAAGACTCTGATACTTTGGGGTAACAGCCTTTTAAACTTATCATAGCAAATTACTTACTCATGCAATTCTAGCTACAGACATATTCATGGCACTCATTCATTAAATAGTGTCCTAATTTTTTAACAGAAGACTGCAGAGACCTAAAGATTTCTTACCTACACTTTGTTAACATAAAAATAAGCAAGCTAGGTGAAGTCAATTGCCTCTGTGCTCCATTTCCCAAATTCTGATTATTCTCACGGGCCATTCTAGAAATAGTGATGTGTTAATAGCACACTGGAATTAGTTATATTCAGAGAACGGGAAGCTCATAGGAACGCAGCACAGAAAGAAGGTAAAAATACTGTAGTCTACCAGAAAATGTTATGGCTCATGACTTAAAATATTTAGCTTAGTACTAGGCTTTTCTTCTTATATTAGTACTAATCTGTATTATGGTAATGCCCAGCTGTCCAGTTTTCTAAGCACAATATAAAGCTGTAACAAAAGGTTTTCTACACTCAAATAATTTACGGTGTATGTAGCTGAGTGTTTTATATCTTGAGTTAAAATACAGCTAATCTGAACTAACAGGTTTATAAAAACCTGTACTCACCTCATTAAGGTCAAGTCAAACATTAATTGTACAGAGTATCCTCAAATACTTTCAGGACCCTTACATTCTGGGAAAATACAGAGCTGTCCAGAGTAGGTTGGTATTTGCAGCATACTGAAGAGTTTTCATCTTAAGACTTGCCTCTTACAATCATTGTGCCTCAAATGAACTCCATTTTCTTGACAAACTAAAACCAGTGTCAAAATAGGAACCTTTAGCAAAGAGATCAGATGCTCTGCTATTCAGAAGATTTGATCATAAATTTCCAAACCCCAGCTATTACAGTGTTAAACTTAAAATCGCCTTTGAAAGTTCTGCATAACAGAGTGGGCTACATGTTTATTTGAGGAAGTCTTTAGTATTTCTTCTGTTGTATGAATCTGTTACATGGACAGATGTATAGACAAATAAGAAAAAGAGACTATGTTGTTTTCTTTTTTTTCTGCTAAGGTATTTTACTATACAGTAAATTACTTTTCCATTAATTATCTTTTGCTCTCCAGAACGTCATTACTTTGTAGACTTTCTTCACTCCAATCCAGTATTTTTCAGCACAAGATTAATTATAAGAAAGTGCTTCTGTCATTTCTTAAAATAGATTCTGAGTGGGAGCACATGCCATCATGATGCTGTAACTCATCAGGAAATTATGATGCAGTACTGTCTTATTCTATAGGCACCTGCTAGCTAAGATATGGCCAAGGTCGTATCAGCACTTGTTATGTTTTTCAGGACTTTTTTCCTTACCAGATTAAAAGAAATCCAGCAAACACACCCTGTTTTTTCAAGAAGAAAAAAAATAAAACAAACTTGAAACCAATCACTTCTAGTAACTTCAATTTCAATTTTGCACAGAAGCACCACTACCAAAAAAAAAAAAAAAAAATCAAGATACAAAATGATAATTGCGAAAATAGTAAGTGTAACTAATTAAAAAATGCAGGGAACTACACCAAGGATTTATTTACCAAGTAAAGCTAAAAACTGAGGTGAGGAGAATAGACTTCACATTTTATTTCTTTATTATTTTTTAAAATCATATGGCATGTAAATAAGGGTTTGGGGAAGAAGGCTAGGGAGAGCTCCCCCAAACTTTTTTCCCTGCTTGTTACAATCTTCTTGAAGCATACACGAATCAGTTTTGTTACAGGAAGACACAGAACAAGATTACATCAGAGAAACCATGGAAGTAAAACCTTCTTAAGTGAAACAGGCAGTTATTTTCCATGTCTTTAAAAAAAAACCCATTTGTTATTATTTAACTTAAACAACTGAAAGGAAAACCTGATTGTCCAGCAAATTCATCCCTTCAGGTGTACTAATAAAGCTTTCAGGCTGGGTGATCCCAGAACTTTCTGAATGCTAAGATATTTTCATTTAAATGGCAATAAACACCAGTGCTCCTGCTGTTACAGTATTCAAATACTTCATAAACATTCTTGATATTGTCTCCTCACCTGAATCCATGGTAGCATGTAATAAATGCATTTTTGTATACAAGTAAAATTCAGGCCCTTGAGTCCTATACAAAGCAATCCAACAAACACCACAGGATTTCCCTAGAAATAGAGATAATATATACACTGAATTTTTCTGGTGGAAATGTTACAGATGAAAGATCCACCAAGACATATGCCAAGAGGCTCATTCGCAAGGTAACACAGAGGTTACACCTGAGGCAGCACACACGCACGCTGTGAAAGGACGGAGGTAGATGGTGTGTAAGAGGACTGCAAGGTGCACAAGGGTCTACAAATGGCTTGGGACTACCAACGCAGAACTTCTACTGTTCATACTGGATTACAGCAAGTATCAGAGAGGCAAGGAACTTGGGTTTAATTCCCTGCTAGCCTGTGGGGATTCACACACATTCATTTATTTCCCAAAAGAGTGCTTTACTTAAGAAACTAAAAGGCTGGATGGTGACAAGTTTCTTATCTGCTAAAGCTAGGTAACTACCCAGATAAAAATTAAAATGCTGTGGCATCTGGACAATCAGCAACAAGAACCATACTGTAGCCTAATAGTTGGGGCACTCAACTGGGAAAGAAGACCTAGATTCTAGTCCCTGCTCCATGGACTATTTCCATTTTGTTACTTGCCCTCTCACAGAAAAGAAAATGCAACAATCATTCAAAACACAAAGATTTGAACCTTGTTCTCTTCCCTCCCACTGCATGGTCCAAACTGCTAATTTTAAGATACTGAAGCATCACCACATCTATGTCTCTTTTTGGATCTAGCCTATGAAGTGTTACAGAGACTTGTTCGATTGACTATTTATATCTCTCTTCAGAAATACAAGACTTCTTAGAATTTGGGCACCTCTTCAGCCATGAAGTTTTTTTTATTTTATTTTTTTTTTTTTTTTTTTTTGGCGACTTGCATCTTTTGGATCATGTACTATTTTTGCCCTCCATCCAAAATATATCCAACAATCTTCAATCCACACTTACAACACACAAGAAAGATAATGTTCACATAAATTGACCAATGTGATAAATTAACAGTGAAGTATTTGTTCGTTCTTTTAGCAACTGTTATATGCTTTCGAATGCCACATCAAATTAAAACTGCCAATGGTGCTTTGCATCTTCAACTTCTCATCTCAAATTCTTATTCCCTGGAGCAAGGATGGATGCAGTCAGAAGTAAAACCTCAGATGTAAGAGGAAGGCAAAAATATATCACTCCATGTATGCCATTTCCAGTGGATTAGCAGTGTCTCAGTAAATTAAGAGGTTTGCAAACCTTAATTATTACAGCAATATATAGTTACTACTCTTAGAATACTATTTTTACTGCAAGTCTGTCCTTTAGTTTAGTGACTGCACTTTAGCCCCCATCCAGAAAGGTACAACTTTGACAATATTAATCAGGACAGGCTATAAAGAAAATCAAAAGCCTCTCGACTTTGTTAGAGCAAAGTATACAACAATAGACAAACTATTTCTACAGAATTTTAGCTATTCAGCTAACAAATTCTATACTAAAGTATTCTGTTAAAAAAACTAAGGAACAAAAGAAAATGAGACCAAGGACAAAGCTGTGTCCATGTAATGCTTTCAAGACATTTGATCCTGGTTACTTGATGTGAAAAGGCTTAGTAAGAAACAATATTCAAGCACCGAAAAACCCTAAAACAACACTCCCTGTCTTTCAACAAAGAAAATCGGAAGTTAAATAAAATTATTATGTGTGTTCTAAGAGCATCTCTAAACTGCTAAATTTTGTTTTTAAAAATGACCTGTAGCCCCTTGATGCAGGGACTGTTATATAAATATTTAACGACATCTCATTTAATACTGAAATTGACTGCAGCCTCTAGGGATCTCTAACTTATATACTACATTATAACAGTTCTATAAGTAATTCTTAAATAACCAACAAGTATATTTTATTAGTAAGCCATATTTTAAAAGTCAGGCTGGAGTAGCCAAAGCTAATTGCAAGAGTGAATCCAAGCTAATACAAGAATCCAGGTTTATTCAAGAACCTCACATATCGGTTTAGCATCAGTTCTTGTCCTCAGAGACTTAAAAAAGCATTTTTTTTAGCACATAGCCTATGTGGCATAGAAGTTTCAAGACTTCCTTTTTACCTGAGAATTTGCAAAGTACTTACTTACATAAAAGAAATCTGCAAAACGTATAAATAAAAAATAATGTACACTGGCAGAAAAAACTTCATACAGATTTACACAGCAAGCAACGCTATCAGTCACAATCCAGTATCTGAAATTACATCCAATATAGAATAAATCACAGAACAGTGACAAGCCATGCAGTACTGTGAGCTTTAAACGTGTCTTTAAATGTCCTTCCTCAAATGATCTCATCTGGGCACCCAATAAAAGGATTTTCTTCAATTACATTCACATAACATGGTTAAAACCCCAGTCTGTATCTTAAGATGCATCATCAATGCAAAGTAATTGACATTAGATAGCTGTGTAACAGCCCAGAGGAACATTACAGATGTATTACACTGACTTAAATGGAACTAACACAGTTAAAATGTATACCTTTTTTTTTCCCCTATAAAGGAAACTCCTTGAAAGTAGGGAAGCTGAATTTCAATTTCTGATTTCACTGAAGGGACAAGAAAAGGAGACAAATCTCCAAAGGCTCCTCAACAGCTATAAAAAGCTAACACATGCGAGAAGTAAAAATGCTATTCACCAATTGTAGGAAAACAATTAGCCAACAATGTAAACAAACAATAGATGTTTACAAGTCTTTCCTCATCCTACAGGTTGTGTATCAGAATCTGTGCTAAAGCCATACAGTTGGACATTGTTTTCTTGCACTGATCTATAAAATGCCTGTATTTCTGAAGAAAGGAAGCAGACAAATTAGTGGAACAAGCTATAAAATTTCCTATAGGCACTTTTTGTCTGGCAGAAGGCCCCATACAAAAGCAAACTAGACTTTTCTACCTGTCTCACTAACAAGTAGATAAAAAAAATGCAGCAGAACACAGAGCCCAGCTTAACAACATCTACTTTCTACAAGAGAAATGACTGGCTCGGTAGGGGGAGAGCAGTGGCTACTGTCTACCTTGACCTCAGTAAGGTATACACACATTTGCTTCACTAATTAAACTTTATCTCAACCCACAAGTTTTCACACTTTTGCCTTTCTGATTTTCTCCCTCGTCCCGCGTAGGGACAGTGAGCAAGAGTCTGGGTGGGGGCTTAGCTGCTGGACAGGATCAATCCACCACAATCACCTTCAGTGATTTCTTTCAATGACTTCCTTTGTACTGCATTAAAGCAGTACATACTTCCAGATATATCCTCCTGGACAACAGACTATTTGAAAGTTCACTGGCTGCAAAATGAAAGAAACACAAGAAAAACAATGAAGTCTTGAAAGAACCAACATTAACACCACGGTCAAAAATGATAAGATTTACAAGCAGTTATATATGGAAAACACATTCTTCTCAGAGCTATACTAAGAAAGGAAAGATGGAGTGGGGGAAATAAAAGTATTTCATCGAGTTGCCTATGAAGTCATTCAGGAATGTGAGGCAAAGTGTAAGAGATGTCACCTTGTCATCTGTCAGATTAAAAAAAAAAAAAAAAAAAAAAAAAGATGAGATGAGAAAACAAAGGTAATTATGAATATTGACCTGATAACCTGATAATGAAATCCTAAGATTCCAGGAGACATCAACTTAAAGCAGTTCCAAACAAAAATTTCCAAGAAAACCAGCACTTGACATTTAGCAGAAATTCTGTAAAAAAACCTCTCAATCTAGTTGCATTCAACAGGTTGACTTTTTCAGCTAATACCAAAAATAATCTGAATAAGATATATGATATATTTGATCAACAAACTGTATCAAGGCACATATACCCAAAGGGAAAAAAAAATTAAAAAGTAAACAACACTGCTAAGAAAGATTTAAGTATAACTTGTCACGTTACAGGCAACAAAAGATATTACTCTCAGTCCCAAAGGAAGTATGCCTTTTTCAATTCACAAAGAACAAGACTTACACAAGAACAGAAATAACAGTAACTGAAAAGTATTTTCAATACAAAAATAGCAGAAAAGCACTGAAAAGCCATTTCCAGTATTTAGCCAGCACGATTTAAACCAAATGCAAAGATGAAAAGTCAGGCATGGAAGAAGATGACAGCAAAGAAATATGTTGGCCTTACTTCTTTATCTTCCATTGTTTTTAAAGAAGAGCTAAGGGGTTTTTTTAATGCTTTATTCTCTTGCTAGCATTAAGAAAGTAGCGTGCTCAAGCATTTTGCTTAATGGTGAGGAGGTGAAGGGAAAGAGGAACTGGTGAAAACATTGGGAGTATGTTTTTTATTTTCCTCCTCCTTTTTTCAAAACTTTTCTTTTTTGTATCAGTTGTAATATAAGCTATAATTAAATTCTGAAACCTCACCAAATACCAAATAGTTCTATACAGGTTAATAAAGAAAAGTAATTAAAATAAATGGAATCCAGTGTTCTCCTGAAAGAAGACAAGACATCAGTAAAGCAGAAGCAGATCCAGAAGTAGCACAATCACTTCAAAAACGGGAAGCCAATCATCTAGTAACCAAGAAAAAGAGAAATATCCCACAGCCGAACAGCATATGCTTCTGTGAGCAGGATTAAGTGAATGGAAAGCAATTGAATTTGGGGCCACTGTATGTAGCCTTGGGTCACTGACTCTCAAATTGCAATCAGTGGACAATGGGTGGTGCACAAGGCTACCAGATGCGATCATATCCATTCAGTCTTTTTAAAAGAGTATAACTTCTGATTTTTCCAACTGAAGTTTGATAAAGGTGCACTGCAACAATAGAAGTTTTGAGGGCCTGACAACAGTATGTTCCCTAAGAACATGGGGCACTAATGCTTTGGCCAAAGACCAATTTTTCTCATGAATTTTTACCAAAAGAAAAAATCCCACCTTCTTTCTACTGGCAGCAACTTGTTCCCATCTCTACTGTGGGAGCACAAGCATTTACTCATAGGAAACCAAGAGAAACTGACTGAAAACTAGCTTAGCAAAATTCTATCATCTGGATCAGTTCACATTTCATTCACCATATATATGAACAATTTTGCTGGGATAAATGAGAGCTCGTGGACAGGATTACTTCTCTAGGTGAGATTAATTTCACCAATAACAAAATGGAGTAAAAGAAGAATTTATCATAAAGAATTGTTAGAAGATTCAATACTTGTCAATTTTGAATAAGGCTCAGTGAGGGATTTTTAAGGAGAGACTATTGGAATTACAAGCATTTGGTGTTTTTGGTTTATTTCTCTATTCTCTTTTTATAAAAACAATTTCTTAATTTTACTACTGTTAAGCAATGTGTTAAACTTTTCTAGTGAATGGGACACTTGAAGATACCTAACAGAGGCATAATTGTTAAGCACACAAATCTTTTTCCCTGTTTAGCTAGTCTGATTTCCATTAACAGCCTTCATGCCTCATTTGTATAACCTCAGTCTCTACATTCTTTGCTGGAAGCTATACTTTCTGATACGGTTTTGATTTATATAAATGTGGCTATCAGTCTCCTCTATAGTTTCTTTTTCTCCCACTTCCCATAAAATTCAATTTTTATTATTAATCTTTAACTTTTTCTTCTCAAAGGACTGGATTTTAATGTTAGGATTGCTTTTTCAGTGACTACAGCATTTCAGTATTTTATGTTATTTTAAAAAATAATGAAAAAAAAAAAATCATACTTCCACTGTAGATCTATCTTAATACTGAAGATGCTACTCACATTGCAACTTACAAAACTCACTTTAGCTAGCTACCTTTACCTCCAAGCACTGCATTTGGATGCCAAAACCATGGTCAATACATAATTAGTAGTCATGGAGACCATGGAAACATACAATATTGGACAAACGCATGGACCAGCAGGCTTCTGATTTTGAGTGAAATAAGGCCTTAAGTAAATGCACATGGTCCACTGACTGCAATTACATAACTAAACTATCTATCCTCCTCTTCATGCCAATCCCTCCCCCTTTTTAAGGAAATATCAAGAATCCCAAAGCCTGACTTACCCAACTAGCTGATGCCTGTGACTGGTTGTTCCAGTTACCTCCATCACATGGATAACAGTCCACTCAAGAGAAAGGCAATGATTCTGTTCAGGTCAGCAAGAAGAAGGTATGCAGGACAAAAGTGAAATTAGAAAATGATCTTGCATGCAGATGTTTTCAATAGTTGGTGTAGACAGGTGTCCAACAAAAGAAAAATAAGTCAATAGCATATCAATCGTCATTTAGAACATATCAGGTTAGCATTCTCAAAATTCACTTATTAGCTAATTTCACTGGTAAAGACATGCTTAGAGAAACTATATTGACTGTAAGTAAGATGACAGATTGGTGCCAAAGTCATCCCCCAAGCAGAAGGCAAATGAGATCTGGTAGAAATGGGTAATTTGTCAGATATATAACAATTTTAATTATTATTTGATATAAGTGTTTATATGTATATATATAAATAATATGTATATGGTCTTCAAATTAGTTCTGTCAGGCATGTAATAGTCAAGATAATAAGTTACAAAAATTAAATGTGTTAATTTTTAATAGTGAAAACTTCTAACACTAATAAAGAGACCCTACTTGCCTGTAAATGCATAATGTAGTGCTCACCCTTCCCAAATTGAACACTGTAGAAGTCTAATGTTCAGCTTTTCTAATTACCTAACATATGCAAGTTATCAAACGTTCAGTTCTTCATTAAGCACAAATGCTTAGCATAGCCTTCATGCTCACCTAGCTATTACTCATATGAATCAAAGTTTACATACAAAATGGGAAAATATATCTTGACTTACCCTGTCCTCAAAATAATTTCCTACAATGGGCAAATCCTTTCATCCCTTCACTACGGTATTTTTCTGCTTGTTATTCAGTGAAGGCAGTGTCTTTGCTTGTCAATCAGGACAACCCAGCAAATGCCACTGAGAGGATACCTGGCCTGACACAGCAACTCTTGCAGGAAAGGAGACAACACTTAGATAAAGGACTGTCAAGACCTTCTTATGAATTAATGCAAGTAAACTACACAAAACCAACACATGATTACATCTGCCTGAGCTGTGGTGAGAAAGCAGAAGTCCCACCTTCCACCTTTACCTATCCCACCTCTGCAATCCAGCCCATCCCTCACACTGGCACTCCTGAGGTTCCTCGCTGAATTGATTCAATTTATTCAGGCTGCAGAAAACTAATCTCTCAAAAAGAAGAGTAGTTTTCCATGAGGTTAGCCAGTTAAATTTGTTTTGCACAGAGTGAAAAACAGCAGTATATAAGAACAGTAAAGAAAGAACAGAGTCTAAAAAATTTGACAGTAGAGGTAAAAAAATGCCAGCCTTGCTCACCGTTCACCTACTGGAGCGGAAGTCTGCAGAGCTCAGTGCTGAACCAGATCACACAGCTGATTCAGCTGGAAAGGATCCTTTTTTTCCGGCAGGTTAAGTTTCAGCTATTTCGGTTCCCTGCCTGCACAGCCACACAACAGGTGATGCCAGCACAGTGCAGCATGGGAGTGAACAAGCAGCAGTGACGATAGAACCATGCCCAGAATTCCACAGGGCATAAGATTAAACCTGGACAGAGTCCTATTTGGCTCTAAAGTGGTGACCAGTTACAGCAGACTGCATGGTACACCAGAAGAAAATTATCTCTGAATAACACAGCTTCAGAGGTAGTGAATGCAGGAAGATAAAATACTGACAAAGTGCTACATGTATTTTCCTAACAGACAAGTCAGCTAGATAGAGGGAGGGCCTGTTCAAACTAAGTATTAGTATAAACATGCTTTTTCTGCCATTTCTTCATCTATAGCTTTTCTAAAAATTTGTAATTGTGTGGCTTATTTTGGACGTTTGAAACACTTTTACTTACTACTGAATTTTACTTTAGGCTACCTTAAGAGTAATTTCAAGGCTAGTTAACAAAAGGCATTCCTTACATCCTTTTAGGTACTTTCTCCAGAGTATTCAAAGGATATGCCCTCACCCACATCACCCTCACAAAATGCACAGGAACAGTCCAAGAGCTGGTATCTTTCCAGACACTTTCCACCATCAGGGAAGTCTCCTCAGTGCTACCCACTGGAAGACCTCCCTGGCATGCAGAGGAATTGTAGGAGGCACACGCAATCCTGTGGAGGCAAAAATAGTGAAGAGTGTGTCTATATTAGTGTTTCAGTTTGGTTCAAGAGTGTGGCTTTCAAGCTATCTCCTGACAGTCCCCAATCACCATTCTTTGTTTCACACTACAGAGAAGGATCAAAGCATGAATGCTGAATTCATTTTGGGCAAAACTAAACAAGATGTAGTCCAAGAGTGCACCTAATGCACTCCAACCATTACTTAGAGTTCAGTCCATGGGTTTTGAGCTAACATGAAGCAAAACACTGTGAACAGTGTGGATGTGCAGCCCCCAGTACTAAGTGGTTTGCTCTACAGATCTGCTTCTCTTAGGTGGCACCACTTGCTAACATAGACTTTACTTAAACTGAATGAAATCACAAAAGGTAAGTTAACTTACTGAATTACAGTCAAAAGACTTATATAGGTACAGCATGAAAGCAAAGATTTTTTTTAAAAAACTGTCTACTTATCGTTGCAGAATTGAGAGAGCACCTAATTATCCAAATATAAAGAGTTTCTGCATCTGCCTGGTTTTTTCCTGCAATGGCTGCAAGTTGGAATGTCAGCATCTAGGGTTTTAAGTTTAAATTTATGCTTTGAATGAATTATAATATATATTTTGCTATTGCCTCAAATGGCTCCAGCCTGATGTTTTCACAATATCTTAAACACAGAGGAAGCTCTTGAATTTGCCCTAATTGTTAGATACTTTCTACATGCTAATGAGATCTCAACCATTCATTCTAAAGTGGTTTTGTCTGCATATTTTTCACATGCACAGCTGAATTTACTTTCTAGAGACTGAAGTACAGGTAGAACATTTCTAGCACGTGTCTGTTTGGTGCAGAAAAAGGATACTAGAAACAATCTGAATATGAAGACTTACTAAAATTATTGGGGAGGGTACCAGAAGCTGCTACTATTCTGGTAAAAAAATACTGAAAATTATTACTATTTCACATCTAAAATCTCCCTTATGATTTGATGAGCCCTCACAGCATCTTACACATAACAATAACCAAATATAAGACATGTTATCAAGGAATTAAGAGATTTTTCTAATATTAAGGATAATCCACGATGTCCCAGTTTAATGCTATACAGAAATTTGCCTCAGATGCCTTTTCCAGAAAGATGTTCTGTTCATCAAAGAACTCAAAAAAAGTCTACTTGAACCCTTTTCTGACAAAACAATGGTGAAATGACAACCAGTATTTTCACTAATTCTCTTTGATCAACTGCCAAGCCGAAGGAGAAAAGTCATGTACTGAAACCATTGTGCATAAACTAGAGCTATACCCTTTGGAATAAAGAAATAGGAACAGGCAGGTGAGCATCCTTGAAGCTTAGCGATCACAGGAAATTCTTCAGCAGTTGCTTTTTTCAGCAGCTGATTTTAACATGAACTTTAGAGTTTCCATTTTGATCTTCGATGCCTAGAAAAAAAGCCTGAATCTCACTCAGGTAAGATGGGCCTGCACACGGGAGACACCAGTAATAGTTTTAATTCTTACCCCACTGGAATTTAACTGGTAAGATTAGACCTTAAGGTTTTACAGTTTACCTCCCTACCGTGGAACAGAGAGTGTTCCTAAAAAACAAATGTCAGAATAGCATTAGATTCTGAAGCAGTTTAAATATACCCAACTTGAACCATATACATCTTAACAACATGACCCTTCTCAGCTTCTTAAAGCTCTGTGCCTTACCTTCTGTCCAAAGAATTATGCCGTACAGCGCTATCCTGTAGTCACATTTACTTGAAAAAGTTGTAAGATTTCTCTCAAACATCAACACCCTCTTAAGTCTCCTGCTTTATTCTACATACCTTTTACTAGTTTCTTCTTTTATTTATTTTGCTAAATAAATGCCAGCAGAAATTCCTGAATGTCCAGAATGGTTTGGAAACCCTCGCAATAGGAGGCTGGGATAGAAGTAAATTCCCCACCCCCTCCAACTTTTCAGTCTGTTCAATTAAAGTAATCATTAAAAAAGCCTACCATCTAGTATATTCTATATTAACTAGAAGTACTTTCATTTAGATTTAGCTAAAGCTAGTAGCTAGGGAGTTAGACCCCACTGATCTACTATATATATCTATCAAGGCAAAGGAACATCCTTAGAGTGACTATCTGAGAAGGAATTCTTTCAGAACGTCGTAATGACAGTAGGAGAAAAATCTGGAGATTACAAAAACATTCCCCCAAGACTCCACTTTATATACCACTTGTTCTAAAATATTCTTAAAATTTTCGTAAAGTATTAAATCAGAGTGTAACAGCAATACTGAAGTTTTAATCAGAGGGAATTACACACATATGGAGCATCTGTTGCGACTTTTTCCCCAGCATCTCTGGAGTTTTCCGAGTGTTATCTACAGAAACACTTTGCCCCTGCACTATCTTTTAAAGATATGTTTCACAACATTTTTCCTCACTATGCTTAATTTACAGCTTATTTTTCCAAGGAACAGCTGATTTTGCAGAGCCTTGAATTGCTGTATGTTTATTTAATGTCTCCCCTTGACTATTCAGACAACTAAAAAGGAAAATGAAGCTAAACAAAGAGGAAATGAGAAGTACCTATTCTCTTTAATCTTTGGTTTTTCTGCTTTTTCTGGAAAAAACAGGCATTTTTCTCACCAGATATGTACTTATTTTTAGGCACCTTGCCGCTTTCTCGTGATTTTTTTTCTGAAATGAAGATTCTAACAGGGTGTACATAGTAAGCCTTTGGCTTCTCGCTGTCTACACTGCTATGCCACTACTCTACAACATACGAGAGAATCACGTCAGTGGGAAACTACCTAATACCTATTTGAGTTTCTGGAAATTTTCTTCTTCCAGAAACATACACTGCCACCCAAACTCTCCTAAGACAAGATTTGCAAGTACTTAGGTAAAAGGATACACACCTGCCTGACACCAACATATTCTCTTTTACAGTCTGGTCTGCCTTCATGATCCCACAAAAATTCTTTCAGGAAGGGACAAGAAATAGCAGAGTAGAAGTGTCTTGGTTTGCCAAATTCCTAACTAGTGCCACATTCAGTGTCTCTTCAAGAACTACTGGATGAAGGCTTTACAGACTTCATCTTAGGCCTCGCTATCAATGCCTCCCTAAATTGCCTATCCCAGGGCATTAAAAGCAGCTTTCTAAGAGAAAAGGGGGTGTTATTTTTTTTAATGGCAATCTCTGCCTATTCCATCATTTGCAGAGATCCTAGGTACCTTCCATTTCTGAGTCAGATCTGCAGGACACTTCACTGCAATTCATTTTCATTCCTGAAGAATGCATATTGTTCTTCATCCATCCAGCTTCCCATAAAATGATTCTGAGCAACAGCCCACTTCCTAGATTTCAGTATGAATTTAAATCCCCACAGCATGCATTAAAAAACACCAGCAATAAACAAAAACCAGCAAACCCCCCCAAAAACCCAAAACACCACCATGAAACAAACAAAAATACACCATATATGTAAATTTCTACTTCCCACTTTTAGGTCTCAAAAGTCACATATGATACAGAGGAAAATGAACAAAATAAATACAAGAAAGATTTTTCAAATCAAAAATATTCCACATAGGTTTTTAAATTCCCTACAATATACAATACAATGAAGAAAACTAATAATTTTGTAACCACACAGTAAGTACTCAAAAGCTCAAAATAGATTATAGTTCAAAGCCCACATGCTTTCTGCTTCCTCACTCTGCTACATAATAAGTGATACAATTTAATTAGAAAAGGAAAAAGTATATCTGAGAAACATGTATTTCTATAGCTGTGGTCCTAAATACATACGCAATACTTAATATATTACTATATTGGTCCACTAATACAATTTGTATGTTGAATACATAATGAAATGTCATATTAAGTACAAAACTATTAAAGATTTTTGTTCTAGGTAACTCACTTGCACATGGAGCTAAATTAACATTGAGTCAGTTCTTTCAGGTCTTGATATATATCAAAAAACACTTTATGGCTCAAAAATAGATTTTGTAATACATAGCTATTCATTGAATCCCTGAAGTCAGCCAGTGGAAGTTCTGCTATTTATCTCATAGTACAAGGAACAGATAATGCATTTTATTCCTTACGAAATACCATTAATATCATTCACCCACCTTGTAACAGTAGGATAGAGTCCTGTTTTGCAGATTTTGCAAAATGTACACAGAATATTATTCTTGAGGGTTTATGCTAATTTTTTTCCACTTGACAAGTAAGGTAGGCATAAAATAGGCCTCAGTAAATTAGTATGAAAACAAAACAAATAAACAAAGTATCACATACAAATCTCTAACTTGCAAAATGAGATTTTTCTAAGATAACTGCCTAATTAAGCTTATTTTTCCCAAGCACTTTTTTATACAATTACTGCTCCTTGTAAACTTCAACTTACTTTTCTCAATTGTTTTGTGATTTAAAAAAACAAAAACAACAAAAAATTCCCTAAAAAGCTATGCTACTTTTTTATTAATTAAAAACATCGCACATAGAAAAGGCTTCTACCTGCTCATTTCCCATATGGTTGTTTATTACCCTCCTATTCTCCAAGAACAGCTTTTTCAGGCATTCTGCTAAACTTTCAAGATGAATTCTGTCATATGTAAGACTACTAATATAAGGCCATTTCAATACAAGAAGAGTTGCATACTACATCTACACAAAGGAACAGAGCGTAAATTATTTCTTTTATTTAATACACAGTTCAAGACCTTATAAATATTCTAACAAGAGCTAAAATTTGTTCTCATTTTTTAGTTATCATGTCCTCCTGTTGCATAATCTCAATCTTATGAATTGCAGACAATGAAAACTCTACTTGCTTATCTCAAAAAAAAAGTTTTAAAAACTGGGTCATCAAAACTGTTTCAACCATTGGAGTAAGAAAAAAAAAAAAATCCTACATATTCAAAGTAAGCTTTTTTTAGCTTGAACAACTGAAAAAAAAAAAAGTGAAAATCTTAACTTTCACTTCACAAAGACACTGTGCAGCAAATTTCTTTGCTTTTAAAGTGTGATAAATTTCAAGATAAACATTTTCAGAAAAGCTATGGGTGAAAACATACATGATATAAAAGTACCTCTCAACAAAGATGTGCTACTCTTTTACCTGAAAAAAGCAAGCAAGCAAACACACACAGAGATATGGCTAAATCAACATTAAAGGTGAGAAATTCTGTGTCTGTGTATCAGGCTTTTGTATGCTAGGCTCTCCAAAGCATGGACTGATGATCATATATTCTGTTATTGTCCAGTTAACAAAGCCAGCAAACCAACCAAAGGCTATCCCACAACTTAGTTCTCATTAAATCCACGATCACTAGTTTTTAAGGTAAGCAGCACAGAAAGTTTTCCTGCAGTACTGAGAAAGGAGATGAGTATAAACCTAGAAAAGTAAATGAAAGCATAATGTAACAGATAAGCTCTGTACTGCTAAATATGAACTACTGACATGGAGCATGGGCAAAGATGGAAGTCTTTCAACTGTATTTGGGTAAGTAAACTCCAAATCAAGAAACACTGATTAGACAAGACTTCTCACTCCTGCTCTATAAGAACACACAAACCTCCAAATTAATGGCTATTTCTTACATAAGTAGGTATTAATTAAAACATCCATGTATAGTTGGGAAATAATCTCTTGCTTTACATGCTTTTTAACTTCAGTGTTTCTGCTTCTTTCAGTTCAAAAGAAACAGTATCATAGCAAGCAAACTGAACTGTAAGTAAAAGAGTCTGCTTTATCAGTGAGATTCCAGTCACCGATTTTTGTTCCACACTGCCCATTAAAAAACAGGGAAAGGAAAAAAAAATATTCCAAGACTTTCTTTCTCTTTAACTATGAAAGTTAAAGGCTCCTATTCAGCACAGTTAAACTATAAAAAGGAAACTGGACAATTGTATGGATCACTCACTAGATATAAAAGCTTATCATCATAGCCATATCAAAAATCAGAAAGAAATGCTTTTGTGAAGACTTATGGCTATAAATGGCAGAGTGAGATGTCCAAGATTCTGTAGATAAACTCAACATTACAACAGCCCGGGAAAGATGAAAATCAATGTTGCTCAGAGTCTAGAATGTTTTACATTTAATGGAAGTACAGCATTTCTCTACTTCTAGAATTCATTCGCTGAATTAAGCTTTTGGAAGAAAACTAGGGTTCCTAGGAAAAGCTACTGACCTGAATCTATGTTTTGAAGACAAGTGCCCAACAAGATGTAGTTTTTGACAGAAAGGCAGATCACAAGCACAAAGCTAACCAACTTCAATTTAGACAATTAGGGCAATTCGGCAATGAGTCCTAGCAAACTTAATGTCAGTTCTAGCAAACTTAATGTCAGTCCTTACCCTCCCACCCACCCCTCTATAAGAAAGTTTACCATAACTTCCAATGTATGTCCAAAACATGCATAGCATCACCGCTGAGAAAAGATCTTGCAACTTGGACGCTATTAAGGAAGAGTCTTAGAGGAAAGCCGTGAGAAGGTACCTCACAAAGCAGAAATGAATTTTTAATTGCAAAACCGTCAGCATACATATTTCTAAAACAGTCTGACCAACAAATAGTGACACCGTAAGTATTTTGTTCCCCATGTTTCTCAAAAAGTAATTTTTACAAAACTTTTACATTGGTGACCTTCAGATCTGCCCAGGTTTGTTTAGATGATGTTCTCAGGTGGACAACACCCTCACTATCTGAGAAGAATGCTTGCTTCAAAGTGATAAATTCAGACACAATGTGTCCACGCCGTGTTATTGTAACAAACTAAAGGGTCTCAGACTCTTACAAAGATGCTAGTGTAATCTTTCACACTACAGTGTTAAGAGGCTAAACATGGTCTGAGGTTACGCATTCAGAAACCTTTCGTAAAGGTGAAAAGCACCACTTCTTAAGCAATACTAAATACCGTAAAACTACCCTGAAAAAGAAAGCTAGTCTGAGACTACTCTTCTTAAACAAGCAAGAAACAATACAAAAGAAGGGGCAAAGACTGAAAATGCTGTTTATGTCTGGTGACAACTCCTCACAGACCTACCTCAAGAGCAGACAAACACTGAATGAAACTTTATTAGCCAATCCCAAATTTGAGAAATTTTTATCATGAATATTCTGAATAGAATATGTAACAAAAAATCAAGTTTTGAACATCTACACTAGATCCGTATTGGACAGAAAACAAGAAGGGAGGTAAATAAGAAGAAAATGGTGATGGGAAGGAGAAAGGACAAAATAAAAGAGCAACCAGAGAGAACCAGAGTCTCTTCTTTTCCATTAGGCTAGTGGAGAGGGCAACATCATTTAGATCTCTCCGGACGGTTCTAGTCAAGGGTCTGCTTAGTCCCTCACATAACAAGAAAGGTCACAGATTATGTCACTTTTACCAGTGTCACCACCAGCAAAGGATGCCCTAATATCAGTTCAACTCTGGGCACCACACACGTTTTCTTCCCTCTTCTAGCCAGCTTCAGCATTACAAAACTCTGTAGTTACTAACCCAGGTTCAATATCCTGACACCAATGGTAAATGGTTAACAACCATTCTGTTAGAGATATCCCAAACATGAAAGGCTTGCAAGGGGCAACCAGAATAATTCTGTATCAAGATTGGTATTTTACTAAGGAAGCATTGGTGCACAATACTGCAGACAAAGCATGCATATAACCCAACCTTTACCATGAACATAGACATTTTTCCTCTTTTTTTTTAATCTACCCCACATTTCTTGTTTCTCTGTGTGTGTTCCTTTTTTAAAGAAGATAGCCGAACACTTAAATGAGAAAACTTTGGCCATTACTAGCCCAACTCTGCTATCTCATTCTCCATCACAAGAATCTCCCAGTCTGACAGTTAGCAACGCAGTCCTTTCAAAATGTATTTTACCATAAGGGTAACCTCACGACAACGTAAGACTGAAGCTCTATTACTACCTTATGTGTCTGCACTACATATCAATTGTAGAAGAGGGAAAACCTAGGTTTGGAACTTAAGTGAGCACTATCCTTAGCCTGAACACTTCATTAAACACCAGGGTTGAATACAACATGGTTGCATTCTTTTCACATGTTGCAAAATCTCTTTAAATGGTAACGTGCAAAGATTAGAACTCAATTTTCTACCCACAAACTAATGAGACTTCCTATTCACACAAAACATAACCCTCTAGTTTACAACAAGTTTCACAGTTTTGTAATCCATCATTGTTTATATTTCCTCCTGTTTCAGTAAATATGATTAACTCTACAACTTTCTGTATAGAAACTCAAAAATAAATATGTATGGCATCTGCAAGCCAACAGATGCTGTATACACTGAAGTATTTTTCCAGATTCTCTCACTTTGCAAGTGTGTCCTAATTATAGACTCCATTCTTCTCATTGACTCAACTAAAAGACCTTGACAGTTTGGATATAAGAGAAGTTAACAAGTAATTTTTTTAAAAAAACCAAGGTGCTCCATTCTGCATAATTTGCATTGAACACAGTAAGTTACTTTGGCTGAACAATAAGCAAACTTTCTATTTCTCTAATCCATTGCACCTGTCTTAATTTGTCACAAAGGAAGAAATATATGTTTGTTTCTAGACAGGAAACTAGCAATATACATGCAAACACAAAGGTCTACTAAGCAAAACTGAATACAATAACTTACTAAAACCAAAATTGAATGCAATGAAACTAAGCTACACAACAAACATTAACGACTCTGTATTAATACACTCTGGAGCCATGTGCATCAACATCGACAACAGACAAGAATAACAAGATGCCCAAATAATTTTTTCATGTCCTCATTTAAAAATAAACATACAACTTTATTCCAAACTAATTCAAAGGAGTTACTCCTAAGTAAATTTAAATTCCACCTGAGTACTACCATAGGGTGCAATAATGGTACTTTCTAAACTGAGTATAGCAGATCTAATAGGAACATGAATCTATATGCCTGTGCTGATAAGCCCACAAGTATAAACTGCTAACAAAACAAACATATGGCTATGATCTTAATTAGAAAAGCTAAAGAAGTCATGTTATGTTAATTGTCTAATTTCTGATCACTGAGCTATTCTAAATGATTAAATCAGAAAGTAGTGCTCATACCTAACCTTTCCATTCCTACACTTATTCCTTCATACACCATTCAAGACGCAATAATTAGTTTGTTTCTATGAAAAAATTCAGGAGAG
>VYXH01000100.1:206912-250357 GCA_013397275.1 Burhinus bistriatus | reverse complement strand
GTCCTGGGCTGCATCAAAAGAAGCGTGGCCAGCAGGGCGAGGGAGGTGATTCTGCCCCTCCACTCCACTCTCGTGAGACCCCACCTGGAATACTGTGTCCAGCTCCGGAGTCCTCAGCACAATAAGGACATGGACCTGTTGGAGCGGGTCCAGAGGAGGAGGACCACAGAGATGATCAGAGGGCTGGAGCACCTCTGCTATGAGGACAGGCTGAGAGAGCTGGGGTTGTTCAGCCTGGAGAAGAGAAGGCTCCAGGGAGACCTTATAGCAGCCTTCCAGTACCTAAAGGGGGCCTACGAGAAAGCTGGAGAGGGGCTTTTTACAAGGGCATGTAGTGATAGGATGAGGGGTAACAGTTTTAAGATGAAAGAGGGTAGATTTAGATTAGATATTAGGAAGAAATTCTTTACTCTGAGGGTGGTGAGGCACTGGAACAGGTCGCCCAGAGAAGTTGTGGAGGCCCCATCCCTGGAAGTGTTCAAGGCCAGGCTGGATGGGGCTTTGAGCCACGTGGTCTAGTGGAAGGTGTCCCTGCCCATGGCAGGGGGGTTGGAACTAGATGATCTTTAAGGTCCCTTCCAACCTAAACCATTCTATGATTCTTTGATTTTTCCCCAGCTTCACAAGACGTCACCCGCAGTGCCACCAACCACCCCTCCATGCCACTGGACACCAACACATCATCCTTGTATTTTTCACCTGGAGCAGCTGCTTCACCCAGGTGTTGGCACCGATGTGCCAGGACCAGTGCCAGTGCTCTGGAGCTGGTACCAAAACGTACCTTGAGGTGGGAGGAGGGCAGGGCTTCCTGGGCCAGCTAATGTGCAGATTTAGGTTGGCACAAACCAGTTGTGAAAATATGCGGTCAGTCGCTTTTCCAGTCGTCTGGCTGGATTTGAGCTCGCAGCCATGTTGCTCTTGGTCCCCAGAATCCAAAGTAGTTTTCATTGTCTAGTTACACTGGGTTAACAGTCCAGTTCTTCAGACCTCTGATAATGGGAAAAGATAGATAGCAAGGATGGTAATCACCCTTTCTTTTGGTTACTATGAAATACAGATACAAAAAGTTTCCCAACAACTTTTGAGTCCCCAGGGCTCAGCAAGGTGTTTTTGGAATCTTCCCAGGCCTTTTCCCCTCTCTTCCCTTCGAGCCCTTCCCCTCTCCTCTGAGATTAAAACTGTTGCTACACAGCCTTTAGATAAAGCAACTTAGTATCATAACAAGTATCTTCCTTTTGTCTTACTTGAACTATATGATCTGGGAAACTGTCTGGAAGCAAATATTTACACTCATTTTGACTGAACATGTAGGCAAATAACTTCCATATTAGCAACATCATCAACCACAAGTGATAACCCATTGTCAAAGTTCAAGCTCTCTGACTCTAGTGAGTATTTATATTTTCAGATATTCCTGTGGAGGTTTCAATACTATCTTACTAATAGCAGACTCCAGATTATTCTGCTTTTGACTGTGTTCTAACAAGCAATTATTGAAAGCATTTGTAATTTGCATAGACATTAATGAACCATTTCAGGAGCTTCCTCTTTAGCATATCATTTTCTTAGATGGACTACTAGCGCAAAAACAAAGGCCTGAAGAATATCCTATGTCTCCAGGAAAGTCACACTAGTAGCACTTTGATGGGGCGGTGCACCGTCACACGGTATCAGTATTTCTATATTGGCACAGCAGTCGCAGTGTGTGCAGCCATAGAGACTGAGAATTCAGGCTTCAGAGATCTCTGGTTATGCAATGGTATAATACAACATATGTGGGTGGGTGTAAGCCTGAACCCAAAACAGCATGGTTACTGAAGATACACAGTTTCGCTGGTGCTCATACGGCTGTTCTCTCACGGGTTCAGTCACTATGTGCTGAATATTCTGCTGTAGACAAGGCAAAAAGATTTTTTTTTTTTTTCTCAAACGTATCTGAAATTATCTAAAACACAAGCAAGTAGCTTGACATTTTGTAGCTTCCTGCAGAGGATTCTCACACCCTACGCTAAAAACAGTATTGTTTATTCAGAGCATCTCACAGTCTCCCCGTGTAGCCTGTTGATTTGTTGCTCTTGTGGATGGTTAAGAAGGAGGGGCAGAATTCAGATTTCACTGGCAACATTAGCTTCAGTACTGCCTGGCTTGTAAGTGCCTACTAGTGGGATTTGTGTGGGAATTTCTGTATAGAAATGTAGTAGAGGATTGTATTCATGTAATAAAATAGTATAAGTTTACAAATTTTTAAAGTCTGAGTCGAGAAGAAGCTGAAATCAATAGCAGGGTTTTTATTATCATGGTATGAAAGTCCTTGTAAATGAGATTGTTAATATAATCTTAGATTCATAATAGCTCAAGAGAAGGTTGTAAATGGGATCATGTCCTGCAGTCAAGTTTTCGACAGAGTAAGGAAACAAGTGTGTGTGAGAAGAAACCTTTCACTGCAGGGAGACGTTCTAGGAAATAGGCTGGCAGTCCATACCAGAGTTCATGTTGACCGTCCAGAGAAAAACAAGTTTTCGTCATCAAAATCAATGCACAACTGATAGTCACATTTTGTCCTGGTCATGTCAGTGCTGAAGTATAACTCAACTTAGTAACCTCTCAGGAGATTTTTTACATTACTTAGTCAGCCAGCTGTTAATTATCAATATCTGTCCACTAACAAAGTACCGCCCTTTCATTAAGCTGGATCTTCCAGCCATGGTTGTTCCATGTAGTCTTAGTCCACTGGCTGACATAGTAGACTTTCTTATTTTATGATAAAAACTATAGAATGGCATATTTTAATTACTCATTTGGGTGAAAGAGTTTGAGGGTACAGGAAGCACTTCTTTACTTACCTGTAGAAATCTTGATGAAAAAAACAAGAGACTTCAGTATGATTACAGGAAGATACCAGTTCTGTTGATTATAGTGTGGGCAAGGATGACTTAAAAACTCATTGAAAGTTATCAGAGAGACTTCATATTTAGATTAGGTGTTCAATATAATTTCTATAATTTTGTTGTCAGACAGGTCCGATTTTTTTTTTTTTCAGTGGCTCCTTAAATGTAATTTCTCAACTCTATTCTTTTTTATTTTGAATTGGTTGGCTAGCAGGATCAGCAGCTCTTTAACTGTGTGCCATTGGTACAGATCCAGCTGAAGTCACGAAATAGCTGGCTTAATGAATCATTAATAGAATTCAGAACATTTTATTTCTATGCCACTGGTGCAAATCCAAGTAAGGTCAGGAGACTAGCTGGCTCAGTGGTTCAGTAATAGGAAACAGAATTCTACCTCCAGCTTATTGATGCGAGTCTGTAAAGCGTCAGGAAACTGTAGATTTTGAGACATTAAAATACAAAGCTTTTCCAATGCAGCTGTTGGTTTAAGGTCAGTCTATTATACATGATTACTTTCTGATATGTTTCAATAGTCTGTATTGATCTATAAATTTTGGAAAAGGATAGTATAAATGTTTTCTGTGTAGCCACTGGTACAGAACAATATTCGTCACTCTAAAAGAAGGCACAAGAGGTGATTTCTCCAAACAATCTGTTCCCTTAGGCAAACATCTAGGGAAAAGATGGAACGTGCACCACATTTTAGCTATGTAAGGCTAGCAAACCACCTGAATGTCCTAGTGGCTTGTACCATAGTCCATCCTTGTCATGCTGTCTTTGCCAGAGGCCTCCTGAGAACACTCTCTGCATTTACATCTCCAGTCAGGAGAAGTAACCCAGCTTCAGTGACTGTCCTAACTACTAGTGGGAACAAAAACCTGTTTTGCTTAGGGTAAAACTGCATTACTCCTTGTGCTGTACCAACATTTGCAAGGTCAGATTTGTCCTTTAAGCAAATAGCCTATGTCTGTGAGATTACACAATGAGAGAAGCTGTTAACACTTCCACTCGGTAACAAACTATATCACGACTTAGCTCACGCCTAATGGCAATATGGGCATTTGCAGCAATGACAGGCATACGGAAAACTCCGAAGGAAAGGTGGCCCTGACAGACATCCATGCGTACAGCCTCTTTCCCTCACTGCCTCCTCCTACTCAGCTACCTACTGTGGTGTAACTTTTGAAATGGCACCATATGCTCAAGGATACAACCTCACATATATTCTCAGAAACAACAACATCTGGAAGAGAGAAGTTTACTGAGCTTTATGGTATGACTTTGACAGCTCTGTGATAGTGACAACCATGTGAGTCGTCTCCAACCCAGTTCCCTTGCAGTCCTTTTTTTTTATTCTCATACTGTGGTCAGATCATAAAAGCAAAAGTTCTTCCTTCTCCATCATCCTGCCTAGGAAAAAGGTTATAGTAAAACCGTATCTTCCAATTATTTAGTACACAAAGCAGGTCTATATAGCCTGTCTCGTCTTTATCTGAGATTTCAGATGCTGCCATTTTGCTGCTCAGTTAAAGAAAAGTTTCTCTCTCTATAAGTCTTTGGAAATGAATGTTCTGTAGGGCTCTGTCCAGGGCATGTTGGACCAGTATGTTTGTGCTGCATTATGCAGACATACGTATCTCTGTTCAGACTTTCCCAGGCAGAATTCAAGAAGTGCCAGGCAGGGAAGTTCCAAATTGGAGTATACCCTCAGCCTGGTACCAAGGGTTTGAATCATCACTTAAGAGCAGTGGTGCTCCTAAAGATCCCATGCAAAGGATTATCATTTGGTTCATCATCATTATCTTTTTGTCCATCATCCATTGAGCTGGTCCTACTACAAGTCTTATTTCTCTGTACCACTCTAAAGAAGACACACCTGATATTTTGCTGTAGCTATTCTAATCTCCCGAAGTAGGCCTTCCTTGAAGAACAGTACACTAAAGAAGGGCTTGCACTCTTTCAGAATAATTTGGAAATGGTGTCAGTCAAAGGTAATCTTTAGGGACTTTTGCAGGGATAATGAGAAGACTGACGCTCCCCGGTATCAATTCTTCTGGGTCATCACAGCCCTTAGTGACAACCCTCCAGCCCACAACTTATCTGAGAGCAGAACCAAGATCTTTGAGATAGGTATGCTATATGTGTGACATCTGAGTACAAATGCAGTTCAGTTGATTCACTACTAGTATGGGTGCCTGACAAAAAGAAATGAATCTTAGCGTGACTCCACATGAGTGGTGTTGACACATTCAATTGTCTGTGCTTCGTTTGCTGCAAAACAGTAGCTATTTTAGAAAAGCAGTTGATGAGTTTAGCATACACAAAGAGTAGACAGATTTAAAAGACATCTTACTGGAACATTCTATTTTTGAAATTTCACTTTGACAAAACTGCCTCATTAAAGACTTGGATATGAAAAGCAGGAAAATGCTTTTGGATCTCATGTAAACTAAATTCAGAATTCTGATGAGCTGAATCAGTTCTTTCCATACATTATTTTCCTTTATCTGTATTTCCCCTTGTTTCTGTGTAAGAGATGAAATAAAACTTTAGGAAATCTTGGTCTTGATTAATAAGCAAGACAACTCCAAACTGTATGAAATAAGGCAGAAAGAGGAAAGAGAAGGTAAGTATTTTGACCCCACAATTAAATTTTAATATCTCAGAATGAATTACCCACAAATGATCATTACATATTGTGGCGAAAAGTGAACAAATGACTACTTGCTTCTGCAGGAAACCTTGTTGTGTTGTTTGCTTTAACTTAATAGAAGCCTTAAACATACTAGATCTTCTGAGGAAGAGGAGGATACTGTATGGAGAAGGGCAGCTGCAACCTCCTGCCAGCTTGACTGAAGGTAAATTCTGCAACCTTCATTGAAGAATATTGTGTTTCAGCTCTGAACTACATGCTAGTGGATTTCACAGGGTTTCTCAGCCTTCAGACATAAGCAACTATATCAACAAATAAAATTCAGGCAAATAGCAAGTAGCCATGCCTTCCCCAGAGAATTTTTTTGTTGTGATGTATAGACTATGCCCATAAAACTAGTAGTGTGTACTATCGTTGATGCGTAGTCAGTGATGGTGTCAGAAAGTTTGGCTTCTCAAGAATAAAATCAGTAGCTTATTTGCTGTTTCTGCTTATATATTTTTGCACTGTAGATCAGTAAATGAGGCTTGCCACCTGTGCACATAGAAGACTACCAGATGACCCAAATGGCATGGCACGTATCAGAGCCATTGTATGCAGTCATATTAAATGCAAGAAGTTTTTAATACACAGTCCTTGTGTATTATTAGAGCTTTATATATTTTTGATTTAAAGAAGGCTAAAATTTGTTGGATACACTGTGTAGTAGCTTATTTAGTCTTGCTCCAGAGCTATTTGTTACCTTGGCTTCATCTCATACTTCTTTAACTCCCAATATAGTCAAGACTGTTGGTATGAAAAATATACCTCTTCCACAGTTAATCAAAGTTCAAGCAGAAAAACACATAGAAACACAAGCTTTCCAGTAACAGACCTTTGTTTATGTATTTTCATTTCCATGACACTCTTTAGTCCTTATAGGCTTAACTTCCACCTGTCCTTCTGCACTGCCTATTTAAAGTGCTAATGTAACAGCTATTGCCTTAGTATCCAAGTATATCACAATCAGTGTATTTATCCTGACACACTCTGAAAGATAAGCCACTATTACTCTCGTTTTAGAGAGAGGGGGTAACAGAGCTACTGGCTGCATTACAACCGACTTGCTGATGGATGCTGTAGTATTGTGGTTTCTTGATTAAGGACCTGTCACAGTCCCCTTGACTCCTGCTGAAGCAGCATATGGGTGCACACTTGGGTCTCACCTCAATAGAAAGACAAATCTGGGCAGCGCATTCAGCTGGGACCTGAAAGTTCGAAAGTGCTTCAGATCTCCAGCTAAATACTGGCCTGAAATCTGGATTTAAATCTACACCTGTAAGTGTCCTAAACAGCAAGCTGTCAGCTGTTCTGGATGGGTTAAGTCTTTCAAGTGCCTCTTGTTTACAGGGTTTGTACTTTGAGTAAATAAATAATTATTCTTAAGCCAGAGGGTGAATACCCAAGTGTGACTGACTACTCATGATATTAAGGAACTCACTTGGGAAAAGGGAGACCTGGGAGACTGGAATGCTTCTAGGTAAGAGAATCACACTCATGACCTAAAATAATGTCTTTTTCTCTCTCCCCCACTTAACTGAAATCCTTCTTTTCCCTTTTTAATCCACTTGTCAATACTGAAGTTTTAAGTCCAACCTATAAATTTACTCACATTACATCCTATTGTCATTAATGAAGACAGTTAAATAAATGAAGTTAAGCATTCTCACAGAATCAATCCCACCTGAAAAAATTGATTTTTTGTTTTCTGGCCAAACAGAAATGATTTTAATAGATTATTGGGCCAGTGCAGAAGTTTCTGGGCACAATAAGAAATACTAAAATGTTATTTTGTACTGAACATTCAGTTCAACCCCAAATGAAATAATATTTCCCTCCTTGATTATAATTTAGGTTTGATTTGATTGACTTTCATTAAGCCATACTGGCAATTTCCAAAGAGAAAAAAAATTACGCTGAAAAGAAAAGTTAAAATGTCTTTTGAAAACATGAATGTTTCAGGTCCTAGCGTTGCTGCACCTAAGAGAGTGGGTTTAAAGTTGCAGGTGCATCACTGCATCACCCTACTCCACTCTTCTCACCCCTCACACCCTCTCTCCACACTTGATCCTCACTCCTCTCTGGCACCGTACCCATCAGACTTCTCCATCAGCCAATGCATTTCACTCCTGTGGCAGAAATCTGTGTCAGATTTTAATACGGTCTGGCAGGAAACTCACTCACAGATGGGTCTGAGAAGAGCCAGAGACAGCACAGCAATTAGTGTGAATGGGAGGCAGGGGTCAGCAGAAACTTGGAAAGGTGGGAAAGGATCTGGTCTGTTTTATTGGCTTGCCACACCCCACGCAATGGCATTCCGAAAGAGACTAATTCTGGAAAAAAAAGTGGCATTTCTGACTACACCAACAGTTTGTATGGTCAAATTTTTGTTCCTTTGAGCCCATTTTATTTGCAAAACAGGTATTTTACCACCTTGTACAAACCTTGCCTCATATTTAATTGTAATATTTCTAAATATTTGTCTGTTTTTCTGTGGCTGTAATTACTTATCAAATTTGAAACCCAGGGATCACTTGAAATTACATTTTCCAGCAAGTAACTTATTCTCCAAGAAGCTTCATCCAGAAACAGGACTGACAAGAAGTTAGTTAGCTAACAATGTATACATTTATCTTTATAGTAATATTGTATAATTCTGCTGTATCACTTCTTGCTTGTATGTTTTGAAATACTTAGAAATGGATTAAGATCTGTTACCCATCTTTTAAAGATTAGGAAACTGAGTCAAAACCACACGTGTCTGGAAATCTTCAATCCCAGTCTAGTGGATATTTAGGGAACTTGACTCTTATATGACACTTACAGAAGCTCGGAAAAACATAGACAGTAGCCCCTGAATATAATTATAGGTTCACATCATCAAAGGATCTGGAACAAATATCTTGAATGTATACAATTTTTGTAATGCCTCCCTATATGGTACTTGTAGTCATCTGTATTTTACCATTTTCTTGGGGTCTACCATTCTCTTTAGTGTACCTAAATTTGTGAGGCTGAATATTGCTCCACGCTCGGGCATGGTCTCACCCCTCTACTATATAAAGGACTGTTCATCTACACAGTAGCATACTCATTTGATACGTATCCAGTAGCTGCTGCTCATTTCACAGAATTACTTCCATGAGAAAACAAAGTCATTGGTAGTTTTATTTGATCAGATTTCCCGTAACTCTGTTTAGAATAGATGGCATTAAGATATTCTTGACGTAACTTCAGGTGAGTGTTTGAAATTTATAACTTAGCAGCACAAATACACTTTTACCAAACTTGTAACTAGTAAAAATACTTTTGTATGATTTACATCCTTTTTCTAGTGTATCAACTACTTGTTTGCTGTGCCTCAGTAAAACATGCTAACCAGATACAAACTAGTAATGACAAACTGATAGCGGATGACGCCATTTCTCGTATTCTACCGTTAACTGCTCTTAACTGTTGTTTGATTTCTTCTTATTCAAACACATAATTTTTTCAATGTATAGCTCATAAGTAGGCAATACATGGGTACTAAGAGCACCTTTCTGAGTATTTTAGTACATTGCCTCTCTGAAATCAAAGAAACTGTAGGGTCATTATCAGTTTCCATTTTGGCTAAAAATAATTTATTGGGACATTTACATACTATAAAAATAAAGCAATTTCTTATTTCTCAACAGCAGAAAGCTCAGTCTGTCTTACAACTTTGGTCCTGCAATTTCAAAATGCTCGCTCTGTAGCAGTGTAACCAGCTTCTGCCAGGTAGCTTCCTCTCTGATTACAGTGTTAGCATCCCAACATCCATCAAGCTAGCAGATTACTCTCCTAGAGCAAGAAGTCTCCTGTACTTTATTTCCATCTTGGACGTGGACCTTATTCCCTAAAATTGCTCTGCAGGGGCTCTGCTTAATGAGTTCAACATTATTTCTAAACTGTTGCAGGTTTTGAATTGTGATCACAAAAAAACCCCATTCACAGATTCCCATTCACATGGCATTGCATTTTTTATGTTCATGGCTTACGACACAAGATCTTGGAGGTCCTAAATTTGGATACCACAAACAAATGTGTCACACTGAAAACTACTTAGAAAGCCGTTTTTTGTCTAGCTGCCCTTTTGAAGTTTGTCACAGGTGGCAAATAAACTTCTTGTGGGAGCATGGTATCCTTTCACTTTCATTGCTGTTCTTAGACTATACTCAGATTTCAAGTGTCATTAATTTCAAGGGTGACATTATCTTGAGCAGTGACCCATATGTTTTCTCTCAACTATAGCAAAAATAGTCTTACTTTTTTACATGACAACAGTTTCATGAAATATGAAACACTATGTTGAGGGCTCAAATCTCACTTTCAGTTAGAACAGTGTCTCTGTCTGTATGTAGACATGTCTAAAAGCATGGGTGTCCATGTACATGTGTGTGTATTCCAATTTTTTTTTTTTTTTTAAATTTCTATTATCACTTACTGTACAAATAGTGAATCTGAGGAGTCAGGAGCTGTGGTCAAAATTTCCACTGTTACCAATTTTGATGCAAGCTTATCACCCTGAAACATAAGTGACTATGAGATGCTGAGCATCCACCTATCAAATGTGTAAATGCATGTTTGCTTTGAGGCTCCCAGTATCAGCAGATGTATTTAGAAACTGTGAGTCGCCCAAGATCACATAATATTTTAGAGCAGGAAGCAGGATAAGCATTCTGATCTTCTGATGTCCGTGATTTGTTTAACCATTTACACAACACTGTCCGTTTTAGTTGAATAGATAATCCCTAGCTACATTTAGTACAGAATTTTCCAGTTCTTTATCTGAGATGTATTAATTTCTCTTTGTAGATTAGTTGAGTAGTGATTTTTCAGGGAACCAACTGGAAAACTTTCTGCAGGTACATTAGAATTTCATCCTTTCCACCAGTAAGTAAAGCTAGTTGATTTACAGCTTTGAATTCAGTGTTTAAATATAGCCAGGTAGTATGTATTTGTTTTACTTAGGGTCCCACCTCACTATTTGAAAATACACTTTTCTTAAGTGTGACCTGAGTGTAATTCTTTCTTGTATTTAGTTTTGGAAGAGATTGTTTGCTGTTCATTTTCTGTATATGTATTTCAGGAGAATATCTTCATACCTCTGGAATTCCTTTTATGTCTGCAGTGGTCAGGCTGTAGCATAACTTAAAAGCTGCTAATTATAGGAAAATATATGTTCAGTAGGTGAGACCTCTGAAAGATTTTCAGTTTAGCTTTGTGGAAGCAAACTGATGACTTTTTTTTTTATTTTATTTTTCTGTTATAGTGCTAGGAATAAGGGAGGTAGTCTTTCAGGTAGAAAAAAAACCCTAGTATTTCCTCTCTATATCACCAGTTTTACAAATAAGATCTCTGTAGAGATGCTCACATAAGACACCCTCTAAATATACTCCATATATTGATACAAAGTGTAATTAATACTAGAATTCAAGTGAAGTTTTATAAGCTGTTGTTTTACCTGACACAACAGGTTCTGGTGAGGGCAAATGCCGTACGGGATCTTGAGTTTCAGCTGCTATTAAACTTTGGAGATGTTGACATTTTTTGCCATCAACTTGTGTTAAATTTATACAATGCTATTCTTGTTTGTAACGACAGGTTGAAATTTGCAACAGTTTGGAAGTACTTTTATGCCCTTCCTTGCCTAGGGCTTCTAGGCAAGCTCTAAGTCTTGGTAGATATCGTCAGTGATCCTGTAGCACAGTGCAGAGTAGAGCATACTGCCTTAGGCTGTGTGGCAGTGCTGCAGCCAAGCCGCCCGATTACACCAATAACTCACTCATAGCCAAGAGTATTTAAAATAACATTTTCTTTTTCATGTCTACTAAATTTCACTGGCATCCAATTGAGCGTATGGCCAAAGTGGATGATCCTGCTTCTTTCACCTCTCACAGCTGTGTTTCCCCATCCCCTCTCTTACATTGACTCTAGCAACTGCATGCCCGCAGGAAGCATCAAAGTCACCAACATGCACCAATGGAGTAATCATGTTTTTCTTTTGGTCATTCAATATTCTGTTGTATCCATGAGTCGATCTAGTTCATGATGGCAGTCCTTAGGAAATGAGTGGACAGAAAGAAAGAAAAAGGTGTTGGGAGGGGAGGAACAGTAGGCTTGTCCCCTTCATTGGCAGTATAATGTGAAACTTTACCTCTAAGTAAACCTTGTGACAGTCGTGTTATTTTTAAACTCAGGACTGCGAGAGAATTATTGCTGTAATGTGAAACTGCACTCTTGCTGTGTCCTGCCAAGCACACAGTTCCTATGATCCTTTTTGGTTTAATTCCTTTCTCTCCTAAGTGTCCACTTTTCCTTTGTTGTGGGACTTCTAATTTACTTCTATTACAACATTCCAAGCTCTAACTCCCTTTTAACTCCACAGACTCTGTAAATGGAGGATCTTTGCAAGCACTTGGCCTCCTTACTCTCCCTTAATTCAAATTCTAAAATGAGATTCTTTACACCTTTGAGCAGAACAGTCACCATCTGCCTTCCTAAATCAGTGAGGCTCACTTCAGTGAACTAGAAATCTGTACTCCGCTATTCTGACTCTTGGAACAACAGAATGGTTGAAGTTGGAAGGGATTTGCCCTGTCCATTGCAGGGAGGTTAAAACTAGACGATCTTTAAGGTCCCTTCCAACCCAAACCATTCTATGATTCTATGATCTCTGGAGATATCTGGTCCAACTTCCCTGCTCAAAGCAAGTTCAACTAGGGCAGGTTGCTCACAGATGTATCCAGTCAAGTTTGGAATATCTCCAAGGGTGGAGACTCCATAACCTCCCTGGGAAACCTCTTCCAGTGCTCAGTCACCCTTACAGTAAAACATCTTTTCTTCTTATGTTTAATCATCCTGTACTTCAATTTGAATCCATTGCTTCTTGTCCTTTCACTGGGTACCACTGAGAAGAGTCTGGCTCTGTCTTCTTAACAACATCCCATCTCCCCCATATGAGAGATGCTCCAGTCCTTTAATGATCTTCATGGACCTGTGCTGGACTCTCTCCAGTATGTCCATGTGTCCCTTGTACAGGGGAGCCCAGAACTGGACACAGCACTCCAAGTGCATCTCACCAGTGCTGAGGAGAGGCAAAGGATCACCTCCCTCAGCCTGCTGGCCATGCTTAGCCTAGTGCAGCCCAGGATGCTGTTGCTCTTCTGTGCCGCAAGGGTGTATTGCTGACTGTTTCATGTAGATGTGCCTCAGGTCTCCCAGGGGTTTTTCTGCCGAGCTGCTTTCTAGCCACTCATCTCCCAGCCTGTCCTGGTGCCTGGGGTTAGCTGAAAGCCCCAGGCAAGTTTTAATTTTAAAGATAAAGTCAAATATTTAACAATTAAGTTGAGGGTTTTTTCCTTCTTGTTCTTTGTGTCCTCAAAATAGAGTTACAAGCATGATGATGATGCTCTGGAGGCAAATGCCTACTTCTATAAATACTCAAAAGTTACACTGAAAAGCAGACTAACAGCAGCAGTTAGCTGTTCTGTGTCTCAGAACTTAGCCATTTCCCACAAAAATTATTCACTAAATGCATTTTGGAATATATTAGACATAAGTTCTAGAGGCTTTTTAGGCAAGAATGTTTTCTGCCTAATAAACTATTCAATAGCACTTTGTATTTCTTGAGCTGGCATGCAGATATAAATACGCTTGGTCTCAGAGGGAAAGCCTGTCTGATACAAATACGCTGCAGAGGATCAGGAACGCTTTCATGAATAACCCAACTGATTTCAACACAGCAATTCATATAAATAAATGCTATTCAGTTTTAGGGAAGACTGTAGAGCAGCAGAGATGGCAACCGTGGTTGTTTCATCACAAATCTTGTGATATTTGATATTTTATTAGATTCCCTTCTGAAAACAGAATCTCAGTTTTACTTTCATCATTCTTGGCTGGAAAAAAAAAAATGAAATCTTGAAATGACATTTTGAAAATGCAACCAAAAGACAAAACCAGCTTCATTTTTCCTTCAAGGTGTCTTAGCCAAACTATTTCTCAGATCTTGATTTCTCAGCTTTGAAATATTCAGACTGGTACTACTGGAATCAGATTGAAATGTTGCCTGTGCCCAGTTCTGCAGGACCATCCACAACGGCACTGTGGGGCCAAATTCTCTGATCCCAGACAGCACCACAGGAGTTCCTTAATTGTCGTGATGTATAATGTATAATATCTTCCATGTGTTAGGCCTTGGTACACCAGTCTCAGCACTCCTTGGATCCCACCTCTGAGACCATCCTTGTGTTGTATTCCAAGAGCTGGTCTGTTGGTCAGCAAAGCCAGAGGAACGGGTGCCATGCTTAATACCATCCTACTATTTCCGTTGCTGGGATGTTATCACCTTCTTCTTCTCAATATGCTTATAGCAAGAGTAGAGTGTGGCATTCTTCTCTCCCCATGGAGATGAGTGTGCTTTAAAGAGCACACTTTTTGTAAGGTGACCTGCAACACGTGTATCTATGAATAGAGGTTATTATCACAGCTTACCAGAGAAACTCTTGGAGGGAGCAAGCAAAACTGTGTTATAAACCCAAAAGAAACAACTAACAGGGCCAGTACCTCCGAGAGGGAAGTGGGATGGCAGGAAACGCTCCCAAGGAGGGTGCTGGGTTCCTCACCTTGGGTTTATTCTAGAGTTAAGGTAAAGTTAGGCTTATGGCTCTGAGAATGAGAAATGGGACACATGGCAAATAAGAAGGGGCTTCAGTAGAAGCTGCCGAAGACAGACAAGGACTGCTGCTGGAGTTCTTCCCTGAGTGGCCAGGGTGCTCCTACTGTCCTGTGGTGTAAATCTCAATCTGCGGATGGAGTTAGGGTTGGGATTAGAGTAATCTGAGACACAGAGTAAGAATGGGGCTCAATGGGGATCACACAGTTATTTGAGGGGAATTCTCCCTGCAGCACTAGCTGGCCTGGGTACGCGGCAGAGTAACTGGTCTCGGGCTCAGTGTACATTAACAGTCAAGATTAAGATTGTGGCTCTGATGAAGGGAAATCTAAGACATGCAGTAAGACTTGTGCTCAGAAGAGGTTGCCAGCATAATTTAAAATAAGGTTGAAAGCAAAATAAACTTATTCTTTCTTAAAGCTGCATTTAGCATTTTCACAAGATTGTTGGTTGGCAGATCTTTTATTTTTGCATTTTATTCCATGCTTTGCATTAAATATCCATACATGAGAGTGCATGACTTTTCTTTTTTTTTGTTCAGTCTTGAAACTCACATGAGTCACAGATCTGATAGATCTCAAACAAAGGATCTAGTGTGTGCCGACTGAGAAGCTAAATCCATCTTGCTTCTCTCAGATGGGTAAAAGAAATTCCACGTCATTAATTAGTTCATCTTTTTTATGCAAAGTCTCAAAGAGTTCTGTGAACTTTAGTTATAGAGCCTTCACCTATCCCTAAGTGGTAGGTACAGCTGATAAAACAACTGAAGGAGAACGAGGCAGAATTTCACAGAAATTTTGGAATGTTAGCATTCTCCAGTCATCTCAAATGTAGGCAAGCTGTATTAATTTAATTTTACAGTTGAGGAAACTAGGAAGGGAAAGATCAAGTAACTTATTCAAGGACATAGTAACAAAGAACTTTGGAACCAGCTGAATATGCTCAAAACTCTTCTGTTCCATTTTCTTGCCTATAGACTGTTTCCACAGACAATAGAGATATTCCACATTTATTAAAAAAATGTTTTTTAAATATGCCCTATAGTCTTAAAAGAAGAAGGGGCTTCCCAAATCGGAGCTTGAATTGAATGGATTTGGGTAAGGCAGGCGAATGACAAGATTGACTGTATGTCCCACAAAGATGTAGGATGTCCTTTCCCTCCAGTGTTAGAACATAAATTAATTGTTTCTGACTATTTTTGCTCACCTCGAGAGCAGAGGGAAACAGTGGCACAGCTGCTTCTTTCCCTCATCCATTCAAGCACAGCACAGCACTGCATAAGGAAGCAAGGCTAGTTCCAAGCACTTTTATACTTTTATGAGAGGTTTCCTTTTCTAGGTATTCTAGTTCTTCTCCAGCAGACATATTTCCCTTTAGTTTTTCCTGGAGAATTATGCCCACTGGTTAAGATTTCAAAGTTTGTGTATCCCAAAGGAGGAGATGGGGAGAAATGTAAAGGTAGGAGGAGCTATGAGACGCTTGCTTTCTAATAATGGAACCTGTGATCTGGTTGAAGGTAGGAAGAAGAGAACAAGAGGAGGAGGAGAGGATTAAGAATTAGTGAGAGGAAAGGAAGTAGTGAGGATAGTATAGAGATGGTATAGTCTGACAGTGAAAAGACTGAGCAAGAGAAAAAGACAGCTATATCGTAACAGAAAACTGGAGTGAAGGGAGAGGTGGAGGGATGGAGAAGAAGTGAAAGTGGAGTGTTCTGCTCTTGCCTTCTGGCCAGAACATAATGTAAAAGGGAAGCAGACAAAGGAAGGGGATTAAAATCTAGGAAAGACTTGAAATTGTAGAAGGGGCTACTATGGCTGAAGACACAGGAATCTTGTCAGAACAGTAATTTTAACTTTGTCCTTGCAAGTTGTAAATAATATGTATTGCTTCTATGAGTGAAAGTATATTGTTTCCTATTGATGGCATGATCTGCTTCTACAGTTACTGCAGCCGTATATGGGAAGTAGTTTTATAAGTTATCCCTTCTCTTTGTTATGCCCTGCCTCTTTTTAACATTTACAATTTTACAGATGCAGGGATCCATTTGACCCAGTAAAGAAAAAAGACATACACAAGAATTCATAGCTCACTGATTCCTTCAAGAATTTTGATGGATTTTTCTTTGTTAAGAAAACCCCTTGTGAGAGCATTTTAGATGGAAGTGTATGGATGCTATTTAGTACTGATTAAACCATGCCTGGTCATTTTGCCTGTAATTTACAGACAGGAACAGATTATAGTATCCACTTAGTGCTTTGTTTATCTTTAGAAGAGGAATTTATAACAAGTCTCTGGTGTGGAGAACTTTTTACTATACAGAGAAGTAAAGTCAGAGAGTGTTTGACACTGGAAACTAATCTTGTTCTAAAGCATAAAATCAAAATCACGGTAAGGTGAGGAAGTCCCTACCTTAGCAAGGCATACATACAGCATGCACCTGGATCCTGGATCAGAAGCAAGTAATTATAAATATGGGTGATTTTTGATGAAAGAAATATTCTGAAGCAGCTAGCAGTGTTCAACCTGGAGACTATTTAGAAAGTCAGAAGAGCCTTGTTCCCACACAGAGCGTCAGCTTTGATCTTTAATAATGTCCCTGTTTCACAGTTCTGTATTCAATAACCAGGAACCTGATCACTCAGACAGCCTCTAAACAGCGTATTTTCTATATAAGCCTGTGTCAGGCAAAGCTGGCCATTGCAGAGATGAGGTTCCTACTCCCTCTAGTGCAGCAAATGCACATTCAGCACTGTCTGACATCGCTTTTAAAAAAGGGCTCAGTGATCTAAAAGAAGTCAAGGAGAAATAATTTTTGTGGAAGAAGTGGAATTAGTTTGTGCATTGATTTACCAAGAATTCAGCTGTCTTAACAACACCTTTAAATTGTCAAGTGATTTGACTGCTGTAGTCCTTAAAGTTTCCCACAGGCCTAAGAAGTGCAGCGTTGTCCTGGCTAAAAGCCAGATCTGAATAGCAGTGAGGAGCTGGAAATTAGAAGTTGTGTTTCTAGGGTGCCGTAACTTGGGAATTACAAGTCAGATGTAGATGCCTCGATCCTCTGTATTGAAAGTAGATGAGAGACCAAAGATGCAGTGGCTGGAGTGGGGAGCTGCCTGCAGGTAGCCAATATGGACTTGGATTTTTAGGAAGGGGAAAAGGCACTTCATACCCAGCTTTAGGTCCTGTCTTTCACTTCTTTGTGCCTGTGCTGGCATCACTTGCGTAAGTGGAGCTGAAGCACTTCTACATGCACATGAGTAAATCTGCTCTTAGTCCTTTCTGGAGCGTGCATGCCTGGCTCAAGTGCTTACAAGTGTTCCTTATGTTAACAAAGCAGAGATCCCCATTTACTTCTAACATGCAGTGGGTGGGGAACAGAAACCAGAAATGTTTCTCCCCGTCCCTTTGCCCTACCAGTAGGCTAAGTGCTCATTAACTCCTCTTTACATTCCTCTTTTCAGCAGAAGTGGAGGGAGAGCCGGGATTGTTAGGGAGTTGTCCTGGAAGATAGGAACTGATGGTTTGAATACCTGCAGGTTGAAGGGTATAAAGCTCCTGCCTCTTGGGTGTTTTAGTCACTAGATTAAATACATAAAAATTGGGCACGTTGTTACTGCTTTGACTGAACACACTGAATGGGCCAGTCCTCTGAATGCATGTGAGGCGTACTGTAGGCGTATTATAGACTCCTTGGGGACATAAGTGATGCTCTGCCTGGTTTCTGGACTGCAACAGGCTTAGATGAGAACTAGATACTAGTTATTTGAGCTGGTGCAGTTCTGGGCATGCTGAAAAGCAGAACTATGGCCACCTAAGGAGTGTTCAGGATAAAAAGGAAGCACCCGTGGAGCCAGTGCAGCTGCAGATCATCGTTTCCAGCTTAGGCCATGATCTCTTTTTGGATTTGTCTTTTAATTCTTCTTCATTATGTTTCTTCATATCTCCTAAAAATAAGTTTTGCTTTCCAGATAAAAAATGCTTGCTCTTTTTATTTCACGTGAGAGATGGCTGTTGTACTTCACAAGAGGTGAACTGCATCTTGATTCTGCAACACTAACTGCAATTAGCAGTTGAATACAATGCAATCAGTCCACTAAACTGGAACCGATTATATGTCACTGTGCAAAATTACTTGAAAGCTCTATAACTGGAATTTTAAAAGACCCTACTGACTGTTTCTTGCAAAGCGGTGTGGTTTTGACTAAGTTTTTCTGAAATTGCCAGCCCACTTTGCTTGCAAGTAGCAGTACAAGATTTTAATGGAACATGTGGACTATTTTTCTGCAGAAGCTTGAGTACCCTTACACTTCAGAGATTGGCAAGTATCACATGCCTGTGGGTAACTACCCACATATCAAAAATTGCAGATAAAGGCCTCTTCTACAAAAATCTCAGAATGTACTGGCTGAGGTCTCATGTTAATCATCCCTTCCCGAAACGAAGAAAATACCCAGTATTGAAAGTAACTTGGGAGAAGGTCAGGATGGTAAATTAAAACAGTTTCTAAAGGATGGTACAAGTGCCTGGCAGTGGCTCTAAGTCCCCGATCCATTCAGTCTTTTGAAGGTTCTGATTGCTCTATGTTAGTGCTACTACCAATACCTTCCTTTTCCATAGCACCTACAATCCTAAAGAAGCCCAACAAGTGGTGGTATGACAGAGTGGGCTGCAGAACAGCCAAGACATCACTACGAAAACCATTTCGTCTCTTTACGTTCTGGCCATACAGTACATATGGACAAACATTCATATAGAAGAGTTATGTCAGAAAGTATTGATACCTCTGAACTGTCAGAAATATTTTGCATTTCGAACAAAATCAGTTTAATGTTATCATCATCTTCCATTTCCTTAAGTTATTTCTTGTGTGCCTCTCTATAATTTTCTTCCAATTAAATCTTTTTTTCTGCTCCCCACCAAACTCCTGTCCCTGGCGTCTGGCAGCTGGCTGTTGTGGATATAGCAGGGACAGACAGTTCTTGTTTTGCCATTAGCTGTGACCTTAAGGGTGATTGCATTTTCTTTCCCTTCTAGTTTTAAATTATCCCTTATCAGAGGGTTTCTATAATTTATATATATGTAATCCCTTCTTAGAGATCTATTTCTGACTGCTTAATATCATATAAGATATTTTAAACATATGTTTTGTTAACAATATCTCCTACGTTTTCCACAAAGATCCCACATTATGCGTTAGCAATACAGATGATGTAATTGTTACAAGATGCTTTGCTCAATTGCTTTCTCCTCAGCTACTGCCAGTAAAAGGGACCCCATGGTCCCTCACAGTAGATATTATTCTGGAGTCACCAGTTGTGTCACCTGTAAGGACATGCCCTGAAGGATGTGGGTGTATGGCTCTCTCAAAGCTCCCTGTGCATAGCAGTCCACCGGGATTCACTACGAGGAAGGAGACAGAGTGAGATGGGCAATCCTAGCTCTTTATCAGTAGCATAGCATTTGGACAGAAAAAAAAAACCAAACAAACAAAAAAAAAACCAAAAAAAGAAGGTAGGGGTTTATTATATTGTCGTGGCGGTCATCATGGTCTAACTTGTGAAGAGAGAGAATATCTTTTATTAGATCATGTGAGATAGCTGGAAAAAACAGATGGGCTTTAGACCACACTATTTAGTAATTAGAAGCCTCATTGTGGGAACCATTTCACACCTTTGGGAGCCAAACATTACAAGGTAAAACAACCTAGAAAATTAAATGAGAGCTTCAGTTTAGCAGCCATGTTCCTTTCCAGCTGCTTAGCCTCTCCCCGAGAATTCCTGATGTGTGCTCCAAGTCTTCTCCAAGTGAGGGGCTGTTCACAGCATCTTCAAGTTCTTAATTTCAGTTCTTAATAATTTCAATTTCAGTTTGTGGATTCAGGCTTTGGAAAACAAACACAAATGACCTAGATGGCTGTACCTGGAGCCAGGCACCTGGACTGATTCCTCTCTCCAGATCTTTCTTACTCAGACATGAATATGTCAGCTACGCCAATGTCAAAGATGGTTCTCGACACTGTCAAGAAGAGCTGGAGCAAAACAATTGCATGTGCAGGCAAATAGAATCACAGAATCATTTAGGTTGGAAAAGACCCTTAAGGTCATTGAGTACAACTATAAACCTAACACTGCCAAAACCACCACTAAACCATGTCCCTAAGCACCACATCTACATGTCTTTTAAATGCCTCCAGGGATGGTGATTCAACCACTTCCCTGGGCAGCCTTCCAATGCTTGACAACCCCTTCTGTGAAGAAATTTTTCCTAATACCCATGCTAAACCTGTCCTGGCACAACTCGAGGCTGTTTCCTCTTGTCTTGTCGCTTTTTACTTGGGAGAAGAGACTGACCCCCACCTCTCTACAACCTCCTTTCAGGTAGTTGTAGAGAGCGATAAGGTCTCCCCTCAGCCTCCTGTTCTCCAAACTAAACGACCCCAGTTCCCTGAGCCACTCCTCATAAGACTTGTGCTCTAGACCCTTCACCAGCTTCATTGCTCTTCTTTGGATACGTTCCAGGACCTAAACGTCTTTCTTGTAGTGAACAGGAAAATTTAAGCAGATAAAGAGATTGTCCTGGTGTAAGCAGTCTGGTAGAAGGGGGAGGAGGCCTAGCCGCTGTTGCAAGTTGCTAGTTTTTGTCTAGATCCTTTTTCTGATTTGACTAAGCCCAAAGTTGCCTTTAGGTGATGAGAAGAACTGACAGGAGGAATTGTTCCTTTTTAGCAAGAGTGGATTTTTGCCAGGTTATAAAGCCTGTGTAGCCATGGCCTGAGGAGTCCAGTGCAAGGTGAGCTTAATTTAGAAATCAGTCTGTTCAGTCCTTAAATGCTTTCACTGAGACTGCCATAAAAAATGGACAATAAATGCTATCATTTGGGTAATCTTGGTAGTCTTTTTTATATTATCACTATTTTTCCAGTAATTAGGTAGCTGTTAAGAAGTCATTGACTAGAAGCCCCCAAAACTTATCAGATGGAAGCTGGTTTTTTACTTTCTAAAAAAATGACTTCCCTCAACAAAATGAAGCCCAGTACATATTCTACGTTTCTTTTTTCCAAGTTCATATGCCATCTCAGTGGTTAGCAGGGAAAGGAAGGTTGTTAGAATATCTGAATTCTTTGTATGGTAGGTGTCATCTGACTTAGCCAGTGACTTGGTCTAAATACACTATTTAGGTGGTTTGTCTTGAGCTGGTCCCACCCCAGCAAACACAGGCAGTAACTCTGGGCTATTCTTAAGATCCATTACACATTTTCTTCCTTGCCACTCTCATTAGGTTCATCCCTTCTTTTTTAAAGCCTGAAAAATACCAGAAGTCTTATAAAGTTCTGTACAATGTGTCATTCATTTTACTGTGTCTGCGTTAAGACTGTGGCCAGATATTTAAAATGAAAGGAATACTGTGCATCTGCAATTTCTGGATGTCCCCAGAAGCTGCAGGTACTTAACTTCTCAAAATCTGGGCCATGATTTCTGTATTTATGAGATTCAAAATTCTCTCTGAGTTTTTAACAAAACTAAATTGTATTTTGCTGCCATAAGAATCCACTGTGACAAAGCAAGATCTGATAAAGCACTAGGAAGTTTTCTCTTTGTGTATAAATATTTATGTATGTAAATGGGTATATGGTTAATTATAACTGACAAGAAGAGTCTGACACAAGCTCAGATCCTCTGTCCCCACAGAGAGATACAACTCGCTTGTTGAAGTGTTGTGTCATATCTCATGGGCTGTGTACTGAATCATTGATTAAATGCCGCAGCATCTGGATAGCTAAAATGCCAATGACTATTGAAGACGGAGGAAAGAATGTGCGCTGAGTAAGAACACAGAGAGATCATCTGATCTATATTTCCTGATATTTCATAAATTGGTCAAGACCTGAATTGTTTGGTTTCCCTTTATGTTTTACTGAAGACTGGACTGAAATCTTCTTTACTGAGGACTGCACAGGCTGTCTAGCTCACACATGCACACAGAATAGAGTCCCTCACCCAGGAAAGAGTTAGAAAAGACTTTAATGAAAAGATAGGACAAGCTACAGTTGACAGGCATAGGGCAGTCTGAAACGCCCCCCGCTCCCCCCGCAATTGCCTGTTTCAGCACAGGCAGACTCCCTGAAAAGGTTTGCATCTAGCTAATATTTTTGAATGAGGTTTGAAAATTTGTTGTTTTCTGGTTTTTTTTCATTCCTTCTGTTACTTTTGTTACTGTGCATTTTGTTTGCAGGTAAGCTATTGTCTCTTCCGCCAGATACATCAAAAGGAGAATTCCATTTTACTTCTGCTTTTACTTACAATGCTACCTGAAGGGAAAAGAAATGTCTAGATTAAATTTATTTAATTCAAAAATACATCTATTTAATAACAATATGAGTAAATGTAAAAATATGCATAGCTGAAAAGGGAGAACACTTCTGCATGACATTTTTGGGACGTGAAGGAGAGGTATTTCCTTTTAGTGCTTTGACTTGCTTTCCCAGCATGGCATCACACACTGTGCATTCCTTGAAATAGTAATGTTTTTAAGCGTGCTACATTTTGTTTTTCTTTATTTTTGTCATTTCATGATGAAAGGCTGCATGATTTCTAATGTGACAGCATAAGAACAACATACCATCACCATTATACAAGTTTTCTGCAAGACATTCCTTTATTGGACTAAGGCTGTTACTGCTGGCATTTTCGGAGTAACAGTGTGCCGTGTAGTCTACTCCTGTTTTGGAGAGGAGTCTCAGAAGTCTTTGAAACCCTGCTTCAAGGAAATGTGGAGGAAAAAAAGATCATGCCAAAACATACGCTCACATGAAGCTTATTCTGGATCTAAACCCATGAAACTATTTTGAAATACATTGTTCGACAAATGTACTCTGTGTGTGTAATTTAAGAGGATGTAAGGAACCTGGTAGGTGGTTTGCCTTAAGGCTTATCTTCTGTGTAGAAGCAGAGATGGCTACCGACCAAGTTCAAGGCACTTTCCCCTCCCTCTCCCCATAGATTTTTCTGCTTATTGTTTCTACATGTGGCAAAAGACAGGCTCAGCAATGAATTTTCTGGAAAAAAAAATAGAACTAAAAGACATCATGCTACGTCAGCTATTGCATTTACAGATCCAACATTTTGCTTGTACCGGGTTAATGATCTACATGCTCTCAGGTACAAGGAAATTGGTACCTAAGTGCTGACAAATTGCAGGAGTGCCTGACGGAAAAGAAAAAAGCATTATGCTGCAGTCATTGTTCATGCTTTGCGGCTGCCTTCTCCCATTTCTTTTTACTTTGAACCTTCTTTTCCTTTCTCAGCATTGTAGTCATTAACTAGAAAGATGTCTTTGACAAATGTTGTCATGACACCTTTCCCTTTCTTTCTCTTCTTCCTCTCCAGCTTATTGGCCGGTATATTCCCTTATTGCAGTGTTAATAGGATCTTTCTTACTCCAGTGGGAGGCCTATGTACACCAGCTTACACCTTCAGACTTTGCCGAAACCCTAATGGGCCTAGAGAGGCAGAGTAACTCTAGTATTATACTCCTGAAAAATTCAGTCTTCATAAAGCCAAACAGGCACTTTATGCTAAAAATTATTTGCAAGGATGATGGGCATGCAGCTGGCTTTGTAGGCCCTACTCCAAAGCCTTTCTTCTTGCAACCTATACTTCTCACTGCACACCTCATGTAAACTGGGACGTCAATCTGTCTTTTTTGTGTCCTTCCTGAAAGTCTTTGATGTGCTGGGTTCAGAAGTTACTAATACAAATTTCCCCCTTCAACGACTCCTTTAGGTATGGTGATTTTCAAGGCAATTTCCCATTTGTGTTATTGCTGTTAATAGGGGATTTGCTGCTGTTCCTTAACTGCCACCTTATCTTGTTGTTGACCTTTTATACTCCTGTCAGCCTTATTTCTTTGTACCCTCCTATGACAAGCCAACTAATGGCAAAAGCTTTTTCTTTCTTTCTAGTCCTTGCCTTCGTATTCTTCTGCATGTAACCTGTCTGCTTCTATTATATAGCTGTCTTCTAGAGCTTAGTCTCTTCTGGTGTCTTTAACGTGCAGCTATTTCATATGACCTGCCTTCCATTGCAACTTGGATATTATACTGTTGTGTTATGGGGCCTTAATGAGTTCATTGAGTCATATTTTCTTGTGCGTAGTTTATTTAAATTGGAATCCATGAGAGGAGATGCACACAGGGCAGCTCATGTTAATTTTTCTGTTGACTTTGAAGTCTCCATTTGCAATCTGCATCATTGTTCCTTTTGTATACAGCAGTCCTGCAGGAACATACACTGGGTATAGCCAAAAGGCCTTATGAATCTGATGCATTTTAGGAAATTGCATTAAAATACTTTTATGGAAATTCAGAAATAACTTTCTAGTGTAGAAGACAGTGCAAAACTATTTCAAGCCCTTTGTTGTGGATCAGCCTCAACTTCTAAATCTCACAAAACTGGTCCTTCATTGCCATGTACAGATCCTTCACTAGTCTTTATAGGTCCAGCTGTGAAACGTGTATGACCGGTACTAACTAAATTTCCTAATCGATTTAGGTGGCTTTTAGAACAGTTGCAAATTACTGCTTACGGTGAAAAGAGAAAGAGGCTGAGACCCATGGAGTGAAATCATTAAGATTGGGGTAACTGATAGACTTGACCTGTAGAAACCCAAATTCAATACTGTTTTGACTGCAGATTCAGGATTGTACTATGTAAGGTCTACAAAAGGAGAGGGGCTGCTTAAATTAACAACTAAAGCTTTATGAGACCCCAAGTCTTCAATAATGGAGAATATTGCAAGTTAGGATTGAGGTTTATTATCAGCATATGGTCTATAACTTCTACAGTAAGTAAGGACAGATGGGACAGAGGAGCATTGGCAAGCAAGTCTGGAGACACCAGAACTTGATGAGCAGAAGACAGCAGCTGTGAACTGAGGCACGACAGCAGAAACGCACGAGGAAGAGCACGGGGCAGCACAGCTGTGAGGAGCCTTAGGGCCCGGGACTGGAAGACCAGAGGTTGCTGCAAGTTTAAGATGCATTAACAGAAAGTGCAATTTTGTACTGCCTGCAAGTGAGAAGTAATGGCTGCTATAGGTTACATTTAAGCTTGCAAATTTAAGATTTTTAATCCATCCTTTGTGACCGAAGAGGAGGCGATCTCAGTCTCAAAATGGCTGGTTGTTGCTGCTCTTGTCTAGTAGGAACAATGGGATACAGAATCTTACAAAGTCTTACCTTTTTTTATAGAGCTGCCTAAAAACAGAAGTAGAAATCCTAACTTTAGCTTTCGCAGGCCTTATTTGGAAATTTTGGTCAAAGGCCTATGGCAGAACTGTGTAATACCCACTGAACTAAAATAGCTGTCAGTCTGAATGCTTGAATGGTTCCTGTCTCTTACAGAAGGAGTACCTGCTACATGGTTTACATATGCTTACTATCCACCAGCAGTAAAATCATCCATATATTTTATTTTAAAAACAAAATAAGTAGCCACTAAATTTAACGTTTTTAACGGCAAAGCAAGTTGCAAGATATTTTGACAAATGTAGCACTATCTACATTTGATATAAGATGTAGCCTCCTCTTCAACTTCATTCCAGAACAAAACCAGTGGAAAAGGTTTTTTTTTTTCATTATTATTTTAAAACACACAATTTTTATCACAAATCTGGAATTTTTCTTTTTCCTTCCCTAAGAAACATATACATGTCAGCTAATAACATGCTAATAACAATATTTTCCCATGTCTGTGGGTGTCAGATTTGTGTGAATAAAAGATACGCTAAATGTCCTTGGGAAATTTATCACTCTACTTTTTGGTGGGATGTGTTTATAAAATGTGTTGTAAATGATGCAGGAGTAACAGAGTTTGTTTAAATTCACCAGTATTGCTCCACAGTCTTCTATTTTATGCCCTGAACATTGTAAGACAATTACCAAATAAGTCACTTCACAAGACCAAAAGGATCTGTAGTTTGCTTACGTGTGAAGTCTGTACCTGGCTCTGTTGCTACCAGACTGGCCAACTATTAGATTTCACATAGTAAAGAATCTTGTCTCAGCTATTTTGTGAACCTATTTCAGGTGCTGTAACAGGGTTCGAGCTCTTTTCAAAGTGGAAGGAAACAGCCTCTTCCTCACTGGCTATGCAGTTCTTCTCTCACTAGAGTAGTAATTTAGGACAGTAGCATCTTTGGATATTAAGGGATGCTAGTCAACTAAATAAAACGAGGTAAGCTTATCTTTTATAATGATTTTTAGATCACCTAATGTTTCAGTTTAAATCAATTACACGAGTGAGATGCTGATTCTTGCACTTAATCCCATGACAGTTTCTGCAGGAATTAGGTACAAAATAAAAAGCCATTTCTAAGGTAGTCAGCACATTCTTTTCTTTCTTCTGCTCACAGAATGCTCAGGAATTTCTCGCATTTATTTACTGTATGTATTTGTGAATTTATTTGGAAAATGTTTTCACTATATTAATATATCTCGGGAACAGTTTGTTGTGAATATTTATTGTCTAACTTCTACATTAATTCAGTGTTGGTTAGTCATTTGAGCGATCCAGTTTCTGTACCGAGTTGCTTTTGCATCTTACAAATGCATTTCATATTTAAAGTCTTGTGTGAATAACCAAACTCAACAAATATTTTGCTACTACTTAAGCTTTTGCTTAAATTCACTATTGCAAGTGAAAGAAAACCTTGATTGGTTTTGAGCTCAGATGAATATTAGTGGCTTTTTTCCCGTTGCTCAGTCAGCTCAAGTAATTGCATTCTCCTGACCCAGATTCTCCCTGCAGGCTCAGGTCAATACAGCCGCCTTCACTTGGTCTTTTACACCGTGGTGTGAAGTCCCTCTGGGCTGTGAGGCACTTGTCATGGTCCGCTCCAGAAACGGCTTCATTGCAGGGAAATGCATTTATTAAATCCTTTGGGATCCTTCGATGTAGGGCCCTGAGATGTAAAACTTCTTTCACATGCTTTGCAATTAAAGAATACAATCAACCACTATTAAACCTAAGAAGGTATTGCTTAAAGTCAGGCATATACTGATGTACTTATATGGTCAAATAGAATAGTTTTATTTCTCAGACCTTCTGGTCATCTTTCAGTTTCTGCAAAGTCAGTGACAGACATATCCTTAACGCTTACTAAAATAAACGGGGCTTCAAATTGCCGTATTTAGGCATTCATGCTTGGTAATTTTGGTTGTAGCTTGTCAGTGCCTGTGTGCTTGTCTAATTGTAGACACTACCCTTCTTTCATTATGAGGTGCTGTGAGGGTCACATAACTGTTTATAAAGTGCTTTGAGATAAGCAAGGGAAAGGCAGTTACAGGAGCGCAAGGCATTCTAATATGCTTTCTCTAAATACTGATCGTGGGCAGAGGCTGTGTTATAACAGTAATTTCTCACGGACAATGTCTTCAATAAACTTTAATTGAATCTACTTTGAACTTTATTTGAATCGACTTTGAACTTTAATTGAATTGTTAGTATCTGGAAAAAAGTTTGTTCCTAGGGGTTATAGATGGGAAATGCGGGATGGTGGTACTCGGGTATCCGAGAAAGTTTTCCACTGAAGACATGGTGGAATAACAGACTCTCTAGTGACAAACCATCTCGCTTCCCAGGTGGCCAAAGTCCTTACTGCTAGCCAGCACTGCTACTTTATCTATCTCTGCTTGAAGAGACCCGTCTCTTGGTGTGGGAAAGAGAAATTAGCAAAATCTTGGGGTTGTTCTCCAACCATTGGAGGAACCAATAGGGAGGGAAGAGGAAGGAATTTGGGAGCAACAGGGAGAGAGCAGAGTAGCGAAGAAGAGGAAAATCTGGTGTTTGCAGTTTAAATGGAAGGCTTCCATGAAAGCATAACTGGGAGGGAGAAAAACAGCTTGGGATCTGAAGTCTAAAGTATCTCAGGATACAGAAGAGTACTCAGGCACCAAGAACAAATTTTCCCCCTGCATAATGTAATCTGGAGGTATTGATTACGTCACATCTGAAATTTTGTCAGCAAAAGCATCAGAGAATAAATATTATCAGCACTGTTGCTAAATATTTTGTATTTGTGAATGAAGTGTCTTCTTCTGGCATTCTCAGCTGACATATTCACTGTCTTTTCTTATCATATAGGAAGATTATGCCATTTTGATGAAAAACCCATTTATGAATCGGCCTACATCTCATATATCTACAGGAGATCAGGGCATCTTGCCAAGGTTTGGTCCCCCCCCGCCCCAAATGTGTGATTCCCCTCCTTTTGGTTGTCTTACTGTTTATTTCACAACTGCAGCAGCAATTTTTCTCTCTGACATACTTTTTATTGACAGCAGTTGGGTATTCTCCTCCTGGACATTGCTGCCTCTGCCAGGTCTTTGCTAATGACAGTCTCCTGCGCTCATCCAGAGATGGAGCCAAGCTCACTGCAAGGATGTCACAGTGCCTGAAACAGAACAGTCCTGGGAGGAAAAGCACCTAACTCCAGTTCAGCATGGGCCAAACCAAATTGTTACTAACCACTCTCTGCATTTTTTTTTCCTAGAAAATGTTTTTCCTTCCTCTTAGCCAAGGAACTGCCTCTGGTAATCCACAAACTGATCACCTTCAGGTCACATTAGAAAAGCCTAACCTCTGAGGATTTTTCACAGCATAGACAACTTGGCAGCAAAAAGCATGGGAGAAAAGGGCTACACAAAGAAACACAATCCATCATCACTTGTATGACCAAACATCATCTCCCCTGCCAGAACATTCATGCTGAATGAATCACTAAGCCATGAGTCCGCCATGTACACCAAAAGCTGCTTAGCGTTCAGAAGAAAAACTGCAGAAGACACCAGAGCAAGTTATGTTCTCATGACATACTTTTTCTGTATGAGGACATCCATGGCCCTTTCAAGAAGTTATTCAGGTGGCTCATTTTATTTGGTAGATAGAGAATAATATGGTGGAAATTTTTACTGACGTTTTTGAGTATTAAGACTTTCACTGTGAGTGACCCTGCAGTCTCTTACACACGACTTCTCCCCAGATGTTTCTCCATGCCCTCGAGTCTGCATCTGAGTGCAATGTTGTGGGGAAGTTCATGGAACTTCCTCACGAGGAACTGACATCCAGAAGCTGACTCTCCAGACACTAAATATTGATACGCAGTGTTCAATACATCTATAGCTCATTTATATAGCATTTGTATACCTCTTGTTATACTTTATGCAACATCGCTCCCATGTCACTACTTCCAGTGCTGCTGCAAATCCAGTTTTGAATGCCTGAATCCTAGCCAATATACTGCTTTGAAGGACAAATGCAAAAATGCGTAGTTCTCAGTGTTTGATGGCTTTTCCTTGTACACATCTAAGTTTCCATTTTGTTTTCCTTCATGCAATTTAATTCCCTTATTACAAATTTGAGCTTTTCCCTGCCTTTTTGTTTCTGCCTATACAGAAACTCAAAGACTAGAAGAACTGCAGCAGCCTCCTGGTTTGTTTTGTCCTGGGGCAATTCTAGCCAAATGCTTGATATTGCTGGGCAGTTTGGGGTTGTAATTTGAAACAACAACCTTCACATTTCTCGAGTGGCTGTGGAGATGCACCGGACATTCCCATCAGCTTCTGTGTGAGAGACAAACCCAGATTAGAAGGCAAAAAAGCTGCCAGCTGAATTAGTGTGTCTTGTCAAGTTACCCTGTTGGAGCCGATCAATGTCAGCTGGAGCAAAGACTCAGAAAGCGCTCAGCAAATTAAATTTACAAAAACAAAACAAGTAAAAAGTAAAGGGGCATGGTTAACCTCCTAACCCTACTGTTCCTTGGTCAGTCTATTTTGGACCAAGCTCCACACCGTTTTTCAATAACTTTTTCATTGACTAAACAGATGCATAATTTATTAAGTTAAGAAAAGTAATTGAGATGAAGATTGAAAGAAGCAGTACAAGAGCTGCAAGTAGTGCAAACATTACAAGCAGGAAAAAGCAGAAGAGAAAAACTAAAAAGAAAATAAAAGAAAATGGAAACAAGATACACATGCCACTCATTTTCTGCTTCTATACTGTATAGCTTTCCCTTGCTCCTTTATTTTTGCTTACAGAACAGCAGTCCATCTGGCAGAGAGGTGTATCTTCTCTTTTTGTGACTGATGTAGCATGAAAAAAAATCCTAAGCCAACATCAATATTTTACAAAATTGAACTAAGACAGCGCATGCCCCCACAGCTTACAGCATAAACTCTTGTCATTTTTACCAGAATATGTGTAAGTAATTTTAGAATGTTTTGTGGCCAATGATTCTATTTAAATAACAGCCTGTGCAGTTATTGATGCTTGGCCTGAGCTGTACAGGGTTCACCAGAACTGTGTGCGTTCATTGAAGGGCAGAGCAGACTGGCAGCTGTTGGCAACGAAACAGAAGCAAGGAATCCTTTTCAGGTTGTTAAGTCTACGGATTGCATCCATTCAGGTGTGCCACTCTGGACCCATGGCAGCACATGTTCAGCAAAGAGCAAAAAAGACCCTTATTTCACCCTCTGGAGGCTGTCCCCATCGTACAGCCAGCTGCTCTGGGGATGGAGACAGAGCGGCTATATATAGGTGTGGCCTGGGGCGTGCAGGGGGACCGCACGCAGGCTCGGAGATGCTCCTCAGAAGCCAGATAAAGCTGCTGCCTTCGTGAATCAGCTGGTGAGTCAGCAAAGCCTTCGCCAGCAGAGCAGCAGGCACAGCTGTGGCTGAGGCACCATGGTTACAGCACAGCAAAAGGGACACTAATTGAGTTTCCGAAGTAATACCTTCTTGTTGCACCTTTTGGGTCACAGAAAGTGAAGAAAAGTGTATGCTTTGTTGTTTCACAGAGTGATTTCACATTTAACCTGGCAAATTCCTCAAAAATTTGAGGAAGAAGTGATAACTGGAAAATGTTGCAGTGCTATTAGGACTGCCTGAAGTGTTACTCCTTGCAAAGGCATTTGAATGGTGTCAGGCATGCAAGGTTAGAAGGGTTTGATTTTTGAAATTTGGAAATTGCCAGCAAAAAGACATGGTAGTATCAGCTGGGATGCTCTAAGAGTGCCTACATCCAAGGCAGATGAGAGAGACTGACAGCTGAGAGCAGATTTAGTTGAGAAAGTTTGTTTTGGGGAAAGAAACATCGTTCCCCGAGACAGATGGTCGTGATGCTGGTTTTTATTAATGGAGAGCTGGTCATGGCACAGGGCCAGTAATGCTCACCATGTAGTTGTGCCTGGGTTTGACAGATGCAGGAGAAGTGGAGGAGCTTGCCTTGGCACATGTGAGGTAAGGAGGGAGGAAGCAAGGCTGGGTTTGCAGGACACAGCAGCTTCTGCAGCCGTACCGTGATGAACAGGAGGTGCACAGCTCACCGGGAGTGCAGTCTCCTGGAGCCAGGTGAAGGGGAAACAAGGAAGCCTATGGGTCTGAAGCAGCATCAGTATCATAACTGGGGAAGAAACACTGATGTGAATGAATTGATTCCTGAATACATCTGTGAGAGTGGGAAGCACTGGTTCACACTTTCCCATTCACCTCTCTGCATAGAATAAAAACATATCGAAAGACAAACCAGAAAAGCACTATGTGTCGCCTTAACTGTGCTTGCTCAATCTTCTGACTTGATGGTATATATGCAATTCCTTTGCAATATGACTAAGGACCTTTGTTCTTTCGAGTCTGGCAATACTGAAATACTTTCCCAGCTGTACCCTTCTGTCTTCTGCTTACTGGAAGCTTGCTCTACCTCAGCTGCTGAGAGGGGGAAGTGATATTGATAACCCGTATTCACCTCATCAGGGAAAAACTTAAAAGCATAAAAGTAGAGCTGTTCCCTCTGCAAACATCTGCTGTCCTAGCATACCTCTCATCTATTTTGTCCTCGCAGCTTTGATTCTAACAGAAACTAGGAAATAAAAACCATAGAATTCATTTCCACGGTGACTTGCAAAGATAATAAGCAAGGTAAGAGCTGTCCTGTTGTACTTAGATGTTTGCCCACAAGAGCTGTCCTGCCCAGCCAAAGCAGCTCAGTTTAGATCCTATGGCCATAAACAATCAGTGGAACAATTCCCCTGGCTCTTGGTATGTCCCCCCCGGCCCCCGCCGCTACTAGGGAAGTGGCTAGAGAGCAGGTGACTGTGGCTGGTGGTGGCAGCCTGCTCCCGCTGTTACTTTGCCAGGACGCCCAGATGCTTTCCCCAGCACAGTGGGCTCCCTGCATGTGAGGGGCGCAGCACGTGGGCACACTTTGGTCTCTGCCACCAGATCAGAGAGTGGCCAATAATCGGCCACAAAGGATAAAGATTCAGGAAACCTCCTCTCACACCTTTTTTCCCTGGAGCGGCCAGGGATTTGAGGGCATGCACAGCAACAGTCACAGGTACAAAGAGCAGTGAGCACAGGACCCACACGGCAAGCTCAGGCTGATGGTAGAGGGGGCAGTAAGCACCAGGTCTGAGGCCCATCCTGCTGGATAAATCGAGGCAACGTAGGTTAACAGAAAGCTGATCATTTTGCTTCTCCTGTGGCTGCAGGAAGACAGAATTGGCTGGCTTACGAGTTGTGTCATTAGCAAGTAACTGAGTGTTAGCAGCCATGTACTGGGAACCCTCCCAAGCTCATTAAACTAGGCCTAGGACTTGCATAAACATTTGGATTTACTGGAAAGCATGAGTGTTTTAGTTGACTGGAAAGTGGTAAATTAATTCAGAGCTGGAACCACTTTTCAGCTGCAGACATTGTCATTTGCATTTGAAAAGAACATTGTAAATAACACTGTTCCAATGTTCTTTAAGAGCAAATGTGTGGTATTATTTCAACTGGAAATTTGGGAAGCCTGCCTAACATGAAGCAGCAAACCACTTCTGCCCAAAATAAATTGTTCTTTAAAGGTCCAAAGATTGGAAAGAGATTTATTTTCTCTTGGATAGCTGGTACTAACTACATGGACAGCAAAAATACAACTTTATTTTTAGAAGAAAATTATTACTAATTAATCTGCAGGCTTGAAAAAATAGAACTAGGGTCCCCCAAATGTTTGAATTCTCTGACCTGAGTTATATCATAACTCTTAATTCTGGTACAAAGTTTTAATGGCATTGTTTTTATTTAAACAAGATGCTTAGTATTTTGAGGTTCTCCTGCCTGCTGACTTGTAGAAAGGGTGATGTTTTACTTGGCTTAGAGATTTTAAAGAACACAAAGAAAGCTTTGGGCAAATTCTGCACAGCAACAGGGAGATACCTAAGCCTGAACTTGAAAAGGGTGTGAAAAGTGGATGACAGTTGAACAAAGAGCTCTTAATTGTTAATTTATATAAGGAAGTAGAAAATAGTAGTTAAAGGTAGCGGGGGATTGTAGCAGGGAGTGGGGCATAGGAGAGGTCTGAGACAACGGACACATATGGGAACACTGACAATAGATACTCAAGCTGTTCATCGTCCCTGGACTAGAAGTTCAGTTTACCTGAACTGCTGATTAAACTGTGGATTCAAAGGCACCGCATCTGACACCAGGCAGAGCCAGCCCAGGTCCGTGGGATGGGCTAGGTCGCACTAGCACTACATAAACACACACAGCTGTGGCCCACACTCCAGCATTCGATGAGTACCACTTAGTAACTCTACAGCAGAGATTAAACTCATTTCTCCAGCATAACATATAACTGCCTAACCATGGGGCTGTTTTTTCTTCAGCTTATTTCCACCAGCCTTTGCTTTCTCTTTCTCTCAGAAGGCAGGCACGCTGTCCCCCAGACAGTGCTCTCTCCGCTATATAACCATGTCATCTCCAGAGCAGAAGTGCCTATGAAGGGAAAACTAGGCATAAATCAGTTTTATGAAATGTATTTTGCAGATGTGTATTTGCATGTTTTATGTATAGCTGAAGTGAACTTTATCATGGATTTAATCTAATTTGCCCATGGTCCAGTTCTTGGAAAAAGCTGAACCAACCGGCTGAAGCCTGGATTCAGGATTGTGTTTACAACATTTGCAGTTTGAGGTTGGCCTCAGTCGTATCTGGAGAACAGCGTGTGTTCCAGACACTGTCAGAGGCAGCAAACTGCTGAAAATCCTGCCAAAGCAACAGCTGAAGCAATGAGAGCTTTCAGTTTCTTACAACTCCATTTAACTGCGTGCTTAGGAGCAACTCATTAAGTATCAAGCAACCATGCAAGGGATGCCAAGGATTAAAGGAATCCTGTCGTGACATAGCAGTGACATTCGCCTGCTGCCTTCCAAGTGACAGCGCTTGCCAAGCCCGGGGGAAGGCGGTGACAGTGCCACAGAAGCAGCAGCAATTTCACCAGCAGATTGGCAGGAACAGGGCCTGCTTTGAATAGAAGACTGCTCTAGTCATACTCATGGCAAGTCCAATTTGTGAATCCTGCTAGGGAAAGAATACCATAGAAATCTAGAAATTTTTTTTTTTTTTTTTTTTTTACACATAGCGAAGGGCAGCGCTGCGGGTGTAGACCCGGGCAAAGTCGCTCCCGNTTTTACACACATTTATGTGTGTGTGTACCCATTCAGATGTTTCTAGCTCATACATTCAGAAGTCTCACAAGCTGGTACATCAGCCCCTGTAGTGGCAAGCACAAGTGACAGAGGTTGTTGTGCTGCTGATTGTCTCAGAAGTGAACCCAGGCAGCAGCTCTCTCCCACTTCACCAGTTCCTGATAACTGCTGCAACCTGATGGAACTACAGAGCAGCTCTGAATTTCCCACCTGCGGGAGCACACCCAGTGCTCCAGACACTAGCAGACTCATCAGGATATCATCAGCCCTCTGGCTGGCTTCCTCAAGCTCTCTGAACCCCAGGATTTCCAGGCTTCGCTGCCTCTTCATCTGTGTGGCTGTGCTGGAGCATACCAAGGTCTGTGGTGTCTGTCGGCCACTTTAATAATCCAGCAGGCATGGTGGTCACCTCTCAGGACAAATGAGAGCAGTGAAATGGGACTCCATTACAACAGTGAAAACTCTGCAAGAGGGAGTTTTTGTGCTTGCTTTTTTTTCTCCTCTGAAGTACTATGTAAAAAAACCTGCCTGAATTTACGAACAATATGCCTTACTGCTGTTCCTTATAGTTAGTCTCAGGAAAGCAAAGCTTTTTTTAATGTTCTTACTGAGATGCCCTGCTCCAGAGAATGAACCTGGAAAGGCCCTGAATGCTGGGCAATACTTATATCAAGGGGCAACACTGATTCATAAATCCCTATTAACATTTCTAGTTGTAATAACTTTCCAACATTCCTAGTACTGCCAGCCTTCTCCTCCAGTCATTGTTCTTAGGTACTCTCAGTTCTCTTTAGGGATTTCTGATGCTCAGTCTCAAGGTCTCAACATTGTGAAAAAAGCCCTTCTTAACTAGGGGTTCTTGCTCTATAAGGCAAAAGGCATTGATTCAGCTCAGAGCAAGAAAACTTGCAAAGAATTGTAGGCTGGAAAATAAAACTGAACTGCATAGTTGCTCTGGAAAGGGTAACAAAATCTTTGGAGATTATATTACCACCTAGAGAGCAAAGGCATCTACTCAAAACAAGGTGTACATAGCAGGACTGCAAACACCAGCATTCTCTCATATTTCTTTCCTGGTATCTGTTTTCTCCTCTAACTTCCCCATCCTGTTTCTTAGATCTTTGCCTTGGATTCTCAAGGTAAAGATGTACCCAGTGTGCCACAGGGCAGTGTAAGCTAAGGTAGTCACTAGAGAACTGGCAGGTGGAGCTAGTTCCCAGCTTCCACAGTTCTGAGGTCTCTAGAGTCCTTATTTTATTTTTTCAGCTCATTGAAACAGATGTCTTGAGCTTTAGTTAGATTTTTCTGTATATATAAAACAAAGATAAGAAAGAACACATTCTTTTAAGTTCAGAAAGAATTTTCTCTCCCTCTGTAGCAGCACTAGCATAGATAAGTACTTAGGTATTAAAGAAGCCCCTGAGTATTGCTTTGGTTGCTCAGGTAAGAACGATTTATCCCCTCAGATAGTGACAAAAAAAAATAATCGATGCACAGTGTTGATGTAGAGAGCACTTTTCTGCAAGTAGGAGACAACACATCTTCTGGATGAGAGGTAAAACTAATATGGTTCCTAGGCTAAGAATCACTAATAATTCCCTTTCATTTTACATAACAGATAAGGCAGTTTGTGATTTGTTTCTCTATTCACCATAAATTTCATTTGATTGAGAATGGTTCTTTGTTATTTGGTCTAAGGTAGCACTGAATTTGTATAGTTACACACAATGGCATTCCCACTGACAAATGGAATGTGTGTTTTGCTGCACTTCATTTATTCCCATTCAGGAATTAACTCCATCTGTCTTCAATGCAGCTCTTCAGTGGGGGCTGAGTGCACAAGATGACTGTGGGATCAAGACAAATACCCTACACATCCAATCTCTTTTCAGACACTTCTGAGTGCAATTGCAACACATCCATCCTTGCTTGCAAATTCACCAGACAGGTATCTAAACACACACAATGGCAAGCACATACATTTTTTTCAATAATGTTGTGCTTACCTGTAACTAATGGAGAGAAACTGGACCTGCCTTGCTTTGGACTCAGGTAACTTTTTGTGATGAAGGCACAGTAACGTTGTCAGGCTTATTTCAATCACTTAAGAACTTTACTGACCATATTCCCAGGAAACAGGGAAGGATTATGAGCTTTGTTATGGTTTGTTCAGCAGGTTCAGGATTGCAGTGATTATATTACACAGATACAGGGCTGAAAAATCACTCCTTAACATGAGCTTCTAAAGCTTTTTAACTTCAAATATTCTCACAGCTAAAGTTTGCCACAGTCACAAGTTGCTGTTTATAAAATTAAGCCATTTCAAGAAGTAAAACACAGTTATGAAATAAAACAAGTTTGGAGGTGAGTATTGCTTTCTGTCTTCTTCATGCAAAGAAAAATCTTTTTCTGCCTATCCTAAGTAATTATCTCTGATGTGAAAGTGAGCTTGTACTGAACATACAGCAGATGAATCCTGTCAAAAATATCAAGAAAGAGAAAATGACCTGAAACTGAACTCTTCAAGTGAGAAGCAAAACAATCTTCTAGATGCCAAGGAGAAGTCTACATGGAGTCAGTAGTTCATTTGTCTCTGTGCTTGTTGTTTGGGAGAAGAAAAATGGAATCTCAGCAACCAGCACTTTCACAGCATAAGAACAGATACAAAGCTAGAAATGCTCTTGCTTGCCACACAAGTGGAGGCTCTCCATCATTTATTTCGTCTTCAAGCCTCAGACACAATGGGGTCACATCTGAAACCCATACTCGCCCAAGTGTTTGACCTCATTATTTTTCATTTCTGTTATGAACGCCTAGAAAAAGCTCTGACAAGCAAGTTTTGCCAAGTTCTGTAATCCTAGGGTCTGAAGGGCTTTGTGACTCCTTGCCTAGTGTCTTTAACTCTGTGCTACATCTTATACTCCTGAGTTGTGCTACTGAGTCTGTACCAGGTCCAGTGGTCTTTGTGGCTTTCCAGTATGCAGGGTTTTAAATCTCACTGTAGTAGCCTACAGGTTTACACCTAACTCTACGACTGATCTACAGGCAGCTCCAAGACCAAATACTTAATACCTTCCTCTCCTGCCCATTTACCAAGTTCCCTCTGCCTTAAAATGACTGCAGTCATAGCTCTCATGCCAACATTTCCCATTGCTTTTGGTATAGGCAGTATGGATTACACCAAGCTCCATACACCATCAGCATCAATATTTCTGTCAAGCTGGACTTAGATTAGCTCAAGTAGCCTAGAAGTGCCCACCAAATACTATCTGACTATGGTCTATTCCAGTCAACTTTTCTCCCTTCCTCAGCCCAGATTCTTCTTTATTATCTTACATGCTTTCTTTAAAATACACATGTAGGTACAAGTCCATGAGCACATACAAGACTAGCATTAAGCTGCAGAGCAGTATGGTTATGTGTTAATAAGCAATCACACCTTCCATTGTGGAAAAGCAGTTGGGATAAATCTGATGTTTGATCAGATTTACAAGCTTTCTCTTTGGGCTTGTAGCAGTCTATTTTGTAGCACCAGAAGTAAGTTCACAGGAAGGGCACACCTTAAAAAGGGGGAAACATAATGAAAATGCCATGTGTTATTCTAAGTACAGACCCAGGGAATTCCCTCTGAAACATGTTTGAAGCTTTGGTTTGGAGGTGTTTGGGCCTTTGGGGCCTGAGAAAGCGTGCTACATAGCAGAAAGTAATCATTATGGAATCTGACATGCCTAATGGGCAAGCTTCTGGAGAATATTTTGTTTCTGACAAGCTCAGCACAAGTTACTCCAGATAGTCATAGAAACGACATCAAGTTGAGCCCCTGCAGGTGGCAGCAGTACTTCAAATTTCAGTGCCACTGCACTGGATGTGGTAGAAGCTCAGCCAGATTCCCATAGCGAAGGTACTGTTGGCTGTCAAACTCTTGAAGTGGTATGTATTGCTGCTCATCAGCAGGTTACTGGTGCTTTTTTCAGTTGGAAGGGGAAAATTCTAATATTTGCCAGGTAGCAGAAAGATGTTCCAGAGCTTTGTGGAATCCCTCTTGGTTCCCAGCATAATCAGCTCTTACCCTGCTTTATCTCAAGTACTGCAGGTGTTATTTTCAAAACAATTTACATTCTTCAGGCTTGCAATGGCATTTGACTTTGTTGGCTTGGAGGAGCACAGCACAGTAATATTTCAATAGCAAATTCAGTTGTAGCAAGATGTTAATGATTGCTTTAAAAAAAAAATAATCCTTTCAGTGGTAGATAGCTAGTCCTAAAGACTGCACAAGAGGCAGAATGATCAAACAGACCAAGATACCTCTTTACTCATAGTATACAAAAAAGGTTTGAAGTGCTATAATTCAGCCATCTGGAGTTTTCTGTGCTCTGCACACTTTGGCTCTGCATGGATCCTAAAGGGTCTGAATTCAGATGTAAACAAACCCCCCCAAGACTAATTTTAACATTAACAATTTCCAGCCTAATCATTCAACTAATAATAGATGGGGGTTTGAGTAACGGAAGAGGCTTGAGTAGAGCCATGCTCTTCTCCTCTGCCAGCAGGAGTAAAGGCAGGACCAGCAGAGCATACTGAGGTATCCCTTTTGGCAAGGTCCAAATCAGGTATCCAGTCTCATGTCCGCTGAGATGTTCAGAAAGAAGGTCAAGTAAAGAACTGTATTCTCCCTACAAAGCTGGCAAGCAGTTGCCTAAAAATTCTCAGTCTGTCTAAAGTGCTACTAGATACCACTCAATTCCACCCCTGACAGCTTCCCAGTCCAAACCTGAAAGCTCTGCTGAACATTTACGCCTGAGAAAAAGTCTGACTCCCAACCTTGCTTCTTCCCAGTGCCATGTAGAGACCTCACCTGAACAACATGGTTGTCAACCACGTGAGTCTGTCAGAAAAAGACCCAACATCCTTGTCCACGTGCCCACCCTGACTGCCTGTAAACAGAAAGACACCAGCAGAGACAATGTCAACTTCTGCAATAGTTCTGAAGAAGGACTCCTGTATGAATTACCTGTAAGGCAAGATGTGAAAAACAGTTCAATTAGTAGTTATCCATATATACAAGCTTTCCAAGTCCCTACAGCCTGTGGCACAACATCTTGGAAGCAATCATTTCAATCTCCTAAACTGCCACGGGCAGCTTTCATAGCTGTCTGTTGCTATTAGCATAGAATAGACTATTTCAGCTGGAAAGGACCTACAACAATATTAGCTCTTTCAGCTACAGATAAAAGAGATCCTGTAGAGCAGTACAAACCAGAAGAAATTAGGGTTTCAAGACTCCGCATCTCTGACAAGATATCCCTACTTATCTAGTTGAATATGAATTCATTTCCCTTCCTTTTTCTAGCTCTGTTGACCTAAGCTGACATCTTCAGTTTGTACTATTACATGGACTCTTCCTTGCTGTTATGTCTCTCTCCTTTTTGTCCTTCCATCTCACCAGTAATAATTCACCTGTAGTTTTTATTTCCTACCTTTACCTCTTCATCATCTCTGCAGTTCCTAACAGTAAATTTTACTAAGCCACAATCCAGAAATATAATGAGCAAACAACCTGATTTAAGTAAACCTATTCAGGTAACCTTATAATTTCTTTCATGGTAGTTCCTCTACCTTTAAGGTAAGGATTAGCATTGCTTTACATACCTACTTACATTGTAATGTATCTAGGGCAAGGCTGGTGCCTTTTTAATTTAGGCACAAAGTCTTTGCATAGCCAGCACGATGGTATGGCTGATCCTTACTGGATACTTGTCTATTTCAACATTGTTACTGGGGTTCATACCATTTCCCAACTGAAATCAAAGAGACAACACAAATGCAATAAATAGCAAATAACTACTAGCAGGCTAAGTAAACTGTGAAGTCTGAACTCTCGATCAATGTGTGGATTTCTTTAGGGCAATTTCAAAATTGGACAGGACAGATTTGTTGGGTTATTCAGAAGATTCGCATCCAGGGCTGTAAACTGTTGCCCACTGCTAAGACCGGTTCAATAAACAAATATCTGCTAGCTTAGTTTGAACTCAGCATTTTTGTATGCCGTCTCCTGCCCAATACTATTTATAATGTTGCTGGGTGCTTTTAAGGACTGTGCTTCAATAGTAGTGGAAACTATCCCTGTAAAGCCTCGGGCTTCATCAAGATGAATGGTGCTGTGTAAGTTGCTACCAGTTTTTCTGTTTAATATACTGTGAACTGATGAAAGACTGCAAGGGAGCAATGGTTACCTCTCAACATAATATAAAATTTGCTTTAGGTGGGAACACTGTTTACTGAACACTTCATTCACCCACAATGGAAAACCAATGCTGGCATTTGCTGTTTTCATAACAGCCCAGGGGAACACTGACTCTGACAGGCTGCTACCCCCTGATGGCTAAATAACTAAGGAGAAGTAATGTGAGAAACAACTCTGCTGAAAATAACTCCAGCCATCATCACTGAAGCACATGGACTCCTTCCTGCCATAGGTCTGTCTCCCCTGCAGCAAAATCCCTCCAACTCCCCTCCCATAGCAGTAGGTTGCTGCTCCAGCTCTCTTTAGCATTGCCACTTTTTTTTCTTTTAAACTTTTTTCAACTGTGTAAACCACAGCACAAAAAGGAAGGGAGGAGCTGTCAAAAGCAATGTGTCATTCTGCTGCTGAACTACTGAGCAAAGGGGATATTAATAAAGAAAACTGAAACTTAGGTGCCTAGATGTTCTGGGGATTGGATTCACAACACTGTTTCCAGTCTATTTCCATTCTGGTAGTCAGTGAGAGGGAGAACTGCACTGTAACTGCCTACTGTGATGGAGAGTCAGGTAGAAAAATAATGAACAAAGGCAAGAACAGTAACATTGGAAATCTCCATGGGACTAGTAGTACAACCCAACAGAAGACCTCATCAACATCCACGTACAATAGCCAGTTCCAGGCAAACCTCTGTACTGCCCGCACTAGTCAGCCCACAAATATAGAACTAAATGAAACACAAAACCTAGGACCTCCTGCAAAGTAAAACTGTGCTGTGATCACAGGATAGCTGGGAGTAGTCCTAAAAGGCACTGCACTCAGCTGAAGTCAAGAAATAAATCGGAACCAGGCTATACTTAAGGGCATAACTTTCTACCTGACATTTTCAGAGTTTTTAAGAGAGCCTCCTTATGCTCAAATTACAGTTGCTTCTCTGGATTAGTAGCATGAATTTATGTGTTTTGCCACAGTTATTTTGAAAGTTATCCATGGGAGGGAAGCAGCAATACAGATGGATTGGTTGGTGTTTCTTTTTAAATGACTATTAAGAATTTACTTTGCTTGGTGCAGAGACTGTACATAGAATTACATTTTGGCAGATGAGTTAGTCCAGGAACTGAACTTACAGCCAAAGGGTAACCTGCTTTAGTAATAAGAAAGAAAAATCCCTTGATTAAGTTGTTTACAGGGTACATTTCCAAGCCAAGAAACACAGAGGAGCCTGATAGAGGCCATCTGGTATGCTACGAGAATGGCAAACATCATTTAAGAAAACTGTGCATCTAGGGGACAGTTAAACCTTCTGAAGGGGCAAATGGCTTCCCACCAAGTAGAGAGTTAAAAATCCCATTGCTGAACTGTTGGCACAATCCCCACTTGAACTTTTCTCAAAGTTGATGAGCTTAAGGCTGCAGAAGGAACCCACGTTCATCAAAACAGAAGCAGCTTAAATTTTGAATCCAAGCGCTTTCCAGGTGTGATAATGGTCAAAGTTGGAAATCTGATGGAGACCAAACTTGTGTTTTTGAAGTTATCTGTCAAATCTGAGGCAGAAGGGTTTGTCTGAATCACACAAACTCTACTCTCAACCAATACTAAGTACTCATATTTTCCATACCTTCCTTACAACAGCACTGCTAAGATTCCCAAATATTTTGTACTATAAGAAAAAAATATACATATTCTCCCATTTTCCCAGAGAGGAAGAAATGAGGGCATGCAGAAAAGAGACAACAGGTTGGGAAATAATTTGTGTGACTGAACAGAAATTATTCCCAGGGAAAAGTACTCGGCATGCCAAAGTGACAGTTAATATGTAACCAGCCTGAAAAGTTATTTAAGACAAATCTGGTGGTGGGGAATGAATCACATAGGTTGGAAGGGACCTTCAGAGATCATCTAGTCCAACTCCCCTGCTAAAGCAGGTTCACCTAGACCAGGTTGCACAGGATGGCATCCAGGTGGGTTTTGAGTATCTCCAGAGAAGGAGACTCCACAGTCTCTCTGGGCGGCCTGTTCCAGTGCTGTGCCACTCTCAAAATAAAGAAGTCTTTCCTCATGTTGGCATGGAATTTCCTATATTCCCGTTTGTGCCCGTTGCCCCTTGTCCTGTCGCTGGACACCACTGAAAAGAGCCTGGTCCCATCCTCTTGACACCCGCCCTTTAGATATTTACAAGCATTGATGAGATCCCCTCTCAGTCTTCTCTTCTCCAGGCTAAACAGGCCCAGGTCTCTCAGCCTTTCCTCATAAGAGAGACACTCCAGTCCCTTGATCATCTTCATAGCCTTCCACTGGACTTTCTCCAGTAGTTCCCCGTTTTTTTTTTGAACAGGGGAGCCCAGAACTGGACACAGTACTCCAGATGCGGTCTCACCAGGGCAGAGTAGAGGGGGAGG
>VYXH01000100.1:163099-206614 GCA_013397275.1 Burhinus bistriatus | reverse complement strand
TCCTTCTTGCCCTTTTTGAAGACTAGCATGACCTTGGCTTTCCTTGGGTCCTCAGGCACCTCTCCTGTTGTCCATGACCTTTCAAAGATGATGGAAAGTGGCTTTGCAATGACTTCCGCCAGCTCCCTCAGCACTCGTGGGTGCATTCCATCAGGGCCCATGGATTCCTGGGTGTCGAGTTTGCCTAAATGATCTCTAACCTGAGCCTCCTCAACCAAGGGAGAAATCTTCCTTTCTCCAGACTCTTTCTCTTACCTCCAGGGTCTGGGATTCACAAGGGCTGGCCTTTGCAGTAAGGAGTAAAGCAAAGAAGGCACTCAGTAACACCACCTTCTCTGTATCGTCCATCAGCAGGGCACCCACCCCATTCAGCAGCAGGCCCACACTTTCCCTGGGTTCTGGTCACCAAGACCTTTCTTCCCTCTAATTACCAATTTCTGGCATATCTCACTTAGAAAAGCTTCCTGGGTCACTTGTGAAATCCTGATTGGGTCTATTGATTCAGTCCCATCTTATTATTCCACTCATTCCTCTGAGATCTGAGCCACATACTAATGGCCTGCCTGTGAACAAGTGAGAGCTTTGCATCCTACTGCAGTTGTGTTAGAGGAGTACACCCAAATATACAGACAATAACTATGTAGCAGCTCCTAGCTATTTCAGCTTCTGTTCTCCTCAGTGGTAGGTTGTCAGCGTTCATCCCTCTAACAAAATCTTCCTGAGTGAGTTGACTCCAAGCAACAAGAATGCTGCAGAGACCATCCACATCAAGAAGCATTTGCTGAAGTCTCCTCCCCATGCTAAGGGCTTGTCTACAAGTGGAAATGTACTACACTTGGATGTTCCAAAATGGCTCTTGGTGTGAATTTGGGCTTGTAATAGCTCTAGGCTTATATCAAAACAGTTATTCCCTAATGCCTGTCCTGATTATTTTAAATACAGACAAACTTTAGCAGTAGCTCCGCCAGGAGCAGCAGCGGACCTGCTGGAGTAAACAGGGTGCCGACAGCTGCTGGTGTATTACACAGGAGGTCACAGAGCCCTACTTTGAGCTGGATTGCTTTAAATGTTAGTTACTGCCTGGGGCACTGTTTACAGTAATGCTCCCTCCTCTGAGGTGAAGTGCTGCTAACAACAATGGAAAATTCTAGTTGAAAAAATTAAGTATCATTAGACACAGCTAAAGAAGAGCTGTTTAAGGAAACTACAGTAGCACTTTCACTTCTAGAGAAACACCGTTACTTTGCAGTGGTGTTTGTACAGATTAGTAAGTATTTAAATTCAGTTATGTAACATCAGCTATTGTTTCAAGGACAAGGATAATCTCCTTATATTTTCAAAACAATATATATTTACCTGATGTAAGTGGCATCTCTAACAGTTTCTTACTAGCCTGTCTGTTCTGCCCCCTTTCTAGCTTGATGTCTCTCTAAGTCCAGCTGCCTCCTCAGCAGGGCAGGGCTGCTAACCCGAAGGCAAAAATGATGTCCCTAAAGTCCTGCCACTGAGCCTTCCCATCTCCCAGAGCCCTAGACTCAAGTGGTAAGAACTTGTCTGGGGCCCTCAGGCAGCCAGTGGCTACCAATGGACCAGACTATCATTTGACATTTCACATTTTGTTTTCTTGGGATACAGACACTGAGAATCTCATAACCTTCTCCATGCACAGGTGGGCTTGCCCTGCAACTGAGCACCTCTTGCCTTGCGATGCCAGGCTTAGTTTTGGCCCTCGCAGTGAGCTGCAGCTCTGCTGTCCCTCAACGCTTACCACAGTACTTGCACTGCCCCCATGCTCAATGCTGCAGTGAATGGATACTTTTCAAGGTTTATTGCAACAGATCAGTCTTGAAGAGGTGGAGTTTGACAGAATTTAGTTACAAAGGCTTCTCATTTCAGATGAGCTTTAAATAAAGAAACATACCTTAGAGAATAGGAGCTAAAGAAAAAAGTTGTGCTTCTGCAGGAAGGAAAGGGCTGGAAGGTTATACCCAAATGCTGGGAGCAGGACACAAAGGACTTTTTGGTCTATGAGGCAATTTAGCGGATTTATAAGAATGTGTCCCACAATGGACAATATCACACTGCATTAGATATTAGTTGTGCAATTACAACTGGCTTTCTTGAGAGTTACTCAAGATATAGATGTTTAAAGACTGCAACAGTGGGTTCACAAGAATCGATAATACACAAGGACATGGAGGTTTTGTTTCTTGCTTTACTAGTGGTAATTTGTAATAAATAAATTCAGGTATATCCTTATGATTATTTATTTACAGGCATGCATATATATTATTTTGAGGTGTTACTGGTGCAACACAAACTGCTCCCAGGAGTGGGGCTACCTGATGATAGGAAAGTCTCTCTTCATGGGTGATTTGCATCAGAGTCCACAGTCAGCCAGGTGCCCTTGGTGAGGGTCTCGTCTGCCCAGAAGATCTCAGACAGAATCATAGAATGGTTTAGGTTGGAAGGAAGCTCATCTTGGGTAGGTAGCAAGTTACATCTACACCAAAGACAAAAATAAGTGGGTGTAGGACACTAGTTCCTGGAGCATTTGTTACTGGCTTCTGTTTTCTTGGAATGTCAGATTATTACCAGAGTCTGTTCTGTGCTTATCAGATCTCTGCTCCCAACTAAGCTTATCAGGGATATCTCAGGCTCCCAGCCAAGTAGGTATGCTTCTTTCTCAGTATGTTTCTGTTGTGACTGGGTTACCTTTATGGCTGCTTCATCATGAGTACAAGCCATATGGGACAGAATGAACCGATTGTGCTATTTTGTACATTTGTACATGCAAATTCCTAATGAAGCTTTGTTGCCCAAGCCCTTGGCTATGGGGCAGTAGCTGGAGTCTTATAAACTCCTAGTTATCAAAGATTACTCTCTGCCTAGAAGAAGTTTAGTGCCAATAGTACACCACTTATACCTTGTCCTGTCATGTGTTATCTAAGTGCACTGACTTCCTTTCTGTTTCAACATGTTGAGAAATTTTAATGCAAGAGCATGGTTTAAAACCATACAGGTCTCCTGGAAGGGGAAAAATCTTGTCCACCGGCAATTAGTCAAAGTAAACACATTCCTGCACAACACGAACCTATGTAGTCACTGCCACTGAATGCTCTTTTCTTATGGCAGTGGACATTCAGATTACTCTATATTTACTCTCAGAGGAGAAGATTTATCTGCTTTCTTACTACCTTTAAGGATGCCTGGAAGACACAATCAATACAGACTGATTGCTGTTCTACAAATCTCTTGACAATTTAATTGGGGTGGAAATGTGAGAAGCATCTATTGGTAACTCATTCTATCACTCAAAAATCTCCAAGGCATAATCCAAGAATTACACAATACCTTATTCTTTCTGATTTCATGGGAGAGACTTCCAATTTGAAATAATCCAGCATCACACAGGTTTGCTCTGATATTTCAGGGCTCTAACTCATTTATGCTTCCCTTGTTGATCAGCCACTGTTTTTGCTACTTTTCTGCTAGAACTCCTACAGAGCAGAGTAGGAAGTTGCCTTGCAATAGTAATAGCACTGGAGAAAGTGGAGGATGTCCACTATGTTGTTCTTCATCCAGCAACTGATATGGGTTCACTGAAACAGATGTAATCCTGATACAGCTTGGCTTCCCATCTGAGAGTTCAGAGGGGTGAGGAGACAGATGGCTAAGAACAGGACAACAGGCTGGGAAAGAACATCACCCTCCCCAGCCTACACTCAAGTCTCAGGGTAAATACAAAACATCTTAGTTCGTACGAAAGAAACCTGATTGAGAAAAGCCACCCTAGGTACAGGAATGCCTGGAAGAAAGAGACAAAGTCTCTACAGTTAGTGTCCTGCAGAGAGTTTGTTTTCCTCTGGAAAACATTTTCAGATCTTTCTGGAGCTCTTCTGTTCCCAGGATTTCCTCATGCTACAAAGTGTGATCTTTATCATAGAAACCAGGGGAATGAAAGACCTATTTAATTATCCAATTTTGCACCCAAATTAGTGAAGTATTGTTCCCTACCATCATTTTTACAATTTTTTCCCCCTCTAGCTTTATATTTTGGGTGACTTACACTCCTCTCTTCCTGAAGGAATATTTCATTTTCACTAACTAAACCATTATGACACTTACCTACAGAAGAAACCCAAGTTGTCTTGCTATTTTCAAGATCTTCCGCTATTCAGAAATATTGAACAAATTCCAGAACAAAACCTTTTAATAACTGCAGAATTTTGTTTTAACTTCTTACATTTCCGAAGCCTGCTTAAGCAAATTCAAGCCAAGACCTGCACACTTACACAAGGCAGTAAAAAAATCAAAAAAATTCAATATTCCTCAATTTGTATATTAAATGCCACAGACTGTTTCTCATTCTTGCACTGTGCTGCAGAGTCTCTAGTAAGTAACACAGATCAGTCCTACAGAATTATCCTAGACATGTAAAGCACAAGTTTCTGTAGTTGAACAGGGAGCTTTTCTAGAGTCACCTAAGATATGTGCAAAAGTGCAAGTAGCCTATAGGTTGCTCAGGCTTAATGTACCCCCCGAGGAAGAGCTTTGGCATCTCTTTTGCCCTTTAATTACAGAACAGTGGAAACAGCACTTCTGTGGCACTACAAAGCCTTAAGTTGTTTGTTAATGCTCGACCTGTTCTCAGCTGCTGACCTTACCTGGCAGTATAAGTTTAACCCCAACAGATCACACTACTTATGCCAGCTCTACACTGTTTGATGGCTTTGATATTATTAAAATGCTACATCATCTGATCTGGCACACACTTGCTGGAATAAGTCAAATCTACGCCAGAAGGATGAGTTGGAGCAGCTTAGCTGCAGTGAACCAAGACTGCAGTCATAACTTAGGCTGGTTGCGGTTGAAGCTGCCTCTAGCGGCTTGCAGCTCCACTTCCCAAGTTGCAAGAGACCATCGACCCTTCTGATGTGCCAAAGCCACACATCCTTCCTAGCCTGCTCCAACTGGAGTGATCTGATGTTAAACATGATTTATGCTAGCTCAGGTCATATTGGCTGAAGTGTGTTAGGGAAGCAGTAGTATGGGTAGATATCAAAAGAAAGGATAGAAAAATAAATGCAAGAGTATAGTTCTTATGTTTAACTGAAACCTAATGTATTATTTAGAAAAGGAGCTGCTGAAACAGTAAGACAAAAAACTTGCCAAGTGATTTTGCAGGGCCTGAGTTGTGTTGCACAGTGAAAGAGCAACACTTAATATGACTATAATTTACATCTATTTTACTTTTAAGATTGATAGATTACTTGCATCTTAGCTATGGTGTTTAAAGAAGAAAATAAAATTGTTATAAAATGTTACAGAAGACAAGTTGTGACATAGCAAGTTATAGAGACAGGGAAATTCTACATTTTTCTGGGTCTCCCAGTAAATAACATCCTCTTGTACTCAAAACTGAATACAGTTATATCAGAGACAGTAAGTCTTCAACACAAAAAGGCAGGACGTAGTACTAGAATGGGATGAGCTATTTTGGCAAATGGACTGTGAACGAACTCAAGGCTGTATGATATAGACTGAAGGAGACCAAAGTAACCATGGACCACCCAACGTAACTATGATGTTGTTACTACGACAAAACAGGTAGAAAAAAATAAAAGCAAAGACAGTTACCAGTTCGGATAAGAGGTATCTTCCAGTTATCAGACAAACCCATAACAAAGACAGGCATTAGATCCAACACAGCAGATTCCTCTCCATCCGAGTTCTTTAAATCAAGACAAGATCTTTTTGTGGAAGGTATGCCAAGTCCCAGTAGAAGTTGTAGGTTTTCCAAAGGACTTCACTAATAAGATCCAGCAGATTAGGTTAGACAGAACATGACAGGATTATTGCAAGTCTCCCATGTGAAAAGCTACATCAGTTTGTGGGTTTTTTGTTTGGGGAAGGGGGGGGCTTTAACTGCAGAGCCACGGACCATCTCTATTTGTATAGAAAAAACTAGATGTCACAGCCCTGTGGACTTGCTTTACATGATGCATGCATATCAGATAAGCCAGTTACAGGTACTTGTCTCTGAAACAGAACCAAGTACATTGACTGAACTAGCATTTACACTACCCTTAAAGAAATCAGTCAAACAAGACCAGACCTGCCTTCATTGCAGTTTGGCACCTAATACAGGCCACTGAGGCAAGGCATGCAAGACAATTTTATCATTGCAACACATTTTCTCAGTATCCGCACAGGAAGTGTTTTACTTACTCTAGCAAGCAGATAAGAAAGTAAATAGTATTAAGTGAGTCACTGTGTTCTCACCAATGCAGTTGCTTTCCCTTCTTTAGGCTATCATCTAGACTTAAGCACCCATCTTCACACTTAGTCCAGTGTTTCTCTCCACAGTTGCAATCACCACAGGAATTAGCATAAACTAGGCCCTTTTTCAGCAAGGGACTGAAGACCCAAATTAATAGAAAACTGGTATTTCGCTTTCATAGCAGCAGCCCAAGTCTATTTCAATATAAGACTCCCATTCCCTGCCAGGGAACGGCAGCAGACTGGGTAGCAACAAGGCAGCAACACCCCACCTCCACCTCCAAACAGGGGCACAGTCACACAGTACCTGAGCAAGAAGAGTCAGCATAACCCCAGCTAGCAACCGTATCCGTAGAAATAAGGCAGATCCAAGGGCAAGCCAGCATCAGGAACACCTAACACCCCCAACACAGCACATGGATACTACAGCTCCAACAAGGACAGAGCCCCAGCCCTGAGTTTACATGCAGCTCCAGGGCCAATGGGTGGATGGTGCATGGGTGGAGGCACCATGTGAGGCTGATCAGGGTAATTAATGCCTGCTGACCTGCTCAGGTCCCTGACAAAGCCATGCACCAGTCCTCCTGTGGTTTCTGTGAGGAGGAAAGAGTGCATATAGGTCTGAAGGGACCTGATGCAGCACGTTCATGCTTTAGTGCAGCCTGGGCACAATTGACATTTTTTAGGTATCCCTATATAAATATGCTCGGGGATGTTGTTGGTATGCTGAACCTCACAAGTGAGGAAAAATAAGAAATTAATGCTGCATTTGAAAGCTAAAAATATTTAGGCATCCCTTTTCTTCTACCGACTGTTGTCTTCACATACCTCTCTCCCTGGTGTAGGTTATAAGCTGCCACAGACACAGAAAATACTAAGCATGGGGAAAAAAAAAAGTCATCTGAAGATAGGCAGCTACCCCTGAGATGTGAGGAGTGAGTCGCTTGATGAGAAAATGTTTGATGGGGTTTGAAAAAAATCAGAGATTTATCTATGACCTGGTTTACCTGTTTAGCCTTAACTTACTTGGAAAAAGAATTGCAGTCCTGCGTGATGTACTGCATTGACTTTTCTGGTTGAGACTTTATTGACTGAGTGCTCTTGTGGGCTGAACCACCGCTGCTCTGACAAGCTAACCTGAAACACAGCCCATCCGCCTTGCTGACCTCAAGGGAATTTGCTGCAGTTTGTAGCTAATCTTCGTCCACTGCTTTGAACGGGATTGTGAACACCAGCTGACCCTGGTTTCTGCCTTAGAGACAGTTGCTGGTTAGTAGTGCTATATGGGCTTTGGTGTAGTGTGTTACATAGTGTCGCTGATAAAAATGTACAGCCCCTAAAATACATATACCAAACAATTATGCAAGCAATAGCAGATACTAGAAAAATCATAATAAAATAGAGATAAAACATATAACTATATAATCATGTATAATATATATTTATTCAAATATCTCTGATAATATATAATATACAGAGATAATAACACTATAGATCAATAACACTATTCTAATATAAGAATATATAGGTATAATACTGGCAATCTCTATAAAGATCTATTTTATATTTAGAGAGAGAGAGAGCTAAAGATCTCTATAGCAAGAGCGATGTAGATCTATATATACAAAAAATTGTAATAAATTCTGTTTGGAAGCTTCTTCAGAGCAGTGATTGACAGCTTGAAGTGAGAATACTACAGAAAATATCCTGTACCCAAGAATTTCTACCTCTTTTTACCTGTCTGAATCCTCTATTTTCTGCACCTAGGAAAGGAATTAGAAATTACTAGGTTTTATCTTCACTGAAACCATTTACACTACTGACCTCATCCTATATTATTTGGACGATCTACTAAATCATCCTTTTGTAAGACCTGTGGGCTGAGTAAGAAAGTCAAGAATCTACTGGGTGATGGGTTTTATGGATTCTAGCAGCTGATGCACCTTTAGTCCTTCAAACTCTGTTAACGTTGCTGTATTACCAAGTGTCTGAAGTGGAATGACATATCACACTACTCTGGCAATTCTACCTCGGGAAATGGCAATTGTGTCTTGCTGTTTAAAACTATCCCAAAAGTCTTGTAAAGGCTGATGGGAAACTTTATGCTTTTACTGGCTTGTTTATTTTACCAAGTAAGATGATTTAAGCTAGATTTGAACCACCTTGTGCTTGCAAGGCATTATCTCTAACAATCTAGCTGGAGGCATAATATTAACTACAATGCAACATTGAGATAGTCATGAAACGTCACAAAGAATGTTGAAAAACTTCATGTAAGGACTGACACATCATCTCTGGCTTATCAGAAACCTTTTTAAATTTGAGTGTATAAAAGCTCATGGCTATGGCTCCATCTTGGGGGGAAACTGGAACATCTGAGATTGGATATTAGGAAAAAAATTTTCATTGAAAGGGTTATCAAACATTGGAATAGGCTGTCCAGGGAAGTGGCAGAGTATTTAAAAGCTGGGTAGACATGGAGCTGAGGAACATGGTTTAGTGGTGGTTTTGGCAGTGTTAGGTTTATGGTTGGACTCGATGATCTTAAAGGTCTCTTCCAACCTAGGTGATTCTATGATTCTGTGATTCTATGATCTGAACCTCTCTCCTCCAGCATTTTGCTTGCAAAGGAGGTAACAAGATTGCAAGAAACTGTGTTGCACTGACTAAGTCTTACTAGGACTGTCAAGAGACTGGCAAGCAATGCAAACTTCAGTTTCTTGGGCACAGCAAGAAACGTCTTACGCTGCAAAGTCACTGACCTGATTTCAGGTGTTGATTGGTAGAAAGTGAATTGGCTTTTGACAGCTTCCCTTCATGTGAGCAAGTGATGGCTTGGCTTGCACTGAGGTGAAGGCTGCTCGCTAATTGTCCGCTCACAACGCTGTCTGGCAAACCTGCACTGTCTTTGTGTCAGCAGTGAAAGCATCAGCTGGAATAGCAGCTTCTTGGCTCTCTCTTTGAAGGGAGTGATATACGAGTGACAGAATCTCAAAATGCTTTTTTTCCGAGTTAGTAGGCAGCTGAGGATTCCTCGTAACCTTTTTCCTAATAAAAGAAGCACGATCCAAGGAAGGATGTAGGACAGGCTTGCACAGACAGTAAGTTCCTGTTTGTTATTAAATGTTTTTATAGCGGTAGCTCAAAGAAACCTCAGTCAAGAGAATAACACTTTTAGACGTGCAGGCGTACTCCTAGAATTAATGATCCGAGTTAGAGATGTCAAGGCTGGATATTGTGTACTCGGGATGTTTAAACAGCCCACATAGCATATTCAGAATTTTGCTTAAAAGAAAACTTTTCAGTCACTGAAAAGATAATCTTTTAGATATCCACTCACTGTGAAGTGGCACAGTGTTCCCTTCCCAAAGCTGCAAATTGGATCAAATAGGGACTGAAAATTGTGAATCTCTTATCCCTTATTTAGATAATTGTATTATAGCTGTATGTATCTATCTATATCCGTCTACCTACATCTATGACTCTTCAATACAGATTTTAAAAAAACACATAAAAATAACTTCATGGTTTCAAAGTTCAAATCTCAAGTCTTAGGATATTTGAGAATTCAAGCTGCATACACAGCTTTGGTGCATACCCATTCTGATATAGATGTGACAATGCAGTTGCCTGACCTCGTGAGTTTTTTCTCAGAATGCTTGCCTTGTATGAACCTAAAAGGAACTTGTTTTTCTATTGAATGATGCGGAGTAACATCATGCTTAAGTAAAAATACTGTTAAAAAATGTTATTAGTGTGGGTAAAGTATGTTTATTCTTGCTTCTCCCTGATTTTGAGTGCAATGGGAGAACATAGCAATTTGCAGTAGCAAATTGCATCATCCCTAACTAATATCAGGTAAAACAACCATTACCCTCTGGTTTAAATACCTACTCTGAGAGAGAAATTCAGAAGAGATCCCTAACAAGAACCAATTAACTAAGTACCTCTGATGAGTCTCAGTAACATCCTAAGAGTTATAAAGACCTACTATCCCATGGGAAAGGAGACAGAGAAGAATCCTTTGGCCAAGCATAAATCTCATTTTAAATGAGATTATAAACATGCTGACTAGCTGACCCAGTTTTACTGCTGCCTATAATACCGTATGCTGTTCCTTGCTTACAAAATTCTAACTCCTATTGATGTCAGAAATAGCAGTATTTTATTTCTAAAGCAACAAAAGCCATTTTCTCCACCACTGTTGCAAAAGAACTCCACAGGATATTACGAACATAATTAAAATAATAATAGATCTTCCAACAATTTAATTCAAGCAACTAGCCTTGCAAAAAATGAGGGGAGATAATAAGTGTAGGGAATACACACTTCAGGGGCAGGTAAAACATTCCACAGTTTAATCAGTCAGGTCTGCACATCTGCATGGAAAACACAGCTTCTAACCATGGGCTGTGGGAACCGGGAGGGGAAGCCAGAGAGGAGAAGTTTTAAAATAGCCAGATGAAGCTGACACCTGAATGCATCTCTTCAGCTCTGTTGTTGTGGCCTCTGATAAACTAAAATAATGTGTGATACTTGCGGAAAATCAACATTGTATTCATTCATTTATCTTTTTTCATTTTTCATCCTCAAACTATGGCTTCTTTTTTTTTTTTTTTACTTTTAAAAAGCTTAGAAATTTCCATTTTTGTGATAATATAATTTATACTTTTTCAGATCAGAATTTTATTTATTATACTTTTTTCCTGCTTTTTCCATGCTTTCATCATATTTATTCCACAAATATTTTCTGTCCTCCTTATCTGTTTGCCTCTTGCTTCATTTTCTAAGTGAAAAAAGACTCGATGTATCTTAGCTTGATGGTCATCTCTAATTTCCACCTTTCATTTTCTTCGCTTTGAGCTAGTAATTATTGGATGAATAAGAACCTGCCTGTATAATTATGTCATTTAATTAACAAAGAAGGTTACAAAATTCCCAATGTGATTGGAAAAGCCAGGGAAAGACAGCAAAAGTAAAAACAAAGGTATGTATGAAGCAGTATAGCACTAGCGAGACATTATTATCACAACTGGTGACATGCCCTCTCGTGGTCATGCTCTTGTAGCCAAGAGCAATCCCTTACTTTAATTAAGAGCAGGCGACTTAATTCAGCTAGTACTTAAACGGTTTAGTTTGGTAAGACTGGTTTTAAAGCATGTGTCAGAGCCCTGAAGTGTGAGTTTGCAGGGCAGAACTGTACCACAAGGAGAGAAACATCAGTTAGGAAAAAGTGAAATCATGTGTTGAACTGTCCCCACGCTTCTGGGGTGTAGTTTTTGTGTGGTATCCTGGAAATACAGATCAACATTTGTGATGCAGAGATAAAAAGGACTTCATCAGGTGGTTTGTGTATACTGTGTACTTTCTACAGACTACTGATGTTATATATTGAATCCTAAAGCTAAACAAGCAGACTTGGAAGACCTAAGAAATAATAACAAGACTTAACTTCTTTCCAAATGTCAGATGCCATTTCTGATCTGCGGTTGAATATAGGTCAGAAATACAGATTTAGTCTGCAGGTAAATATTGTTGATCAGTGCCACAACTGATTCTTATTGAAAATAACAAGGTACACTTGTTTTCTAGGATAAAGTACTCTGATTTAATTAGGAATATGCAATTATGTTCTTCTTTGCGTTTGAATGTACAGAACACTAATTTTAGTGACTGAATCCAAAATTACCCATATGAGATGAATCAGCTGTCTTCATTAATATTCAATTTGAGCTAGGCATCACATCTTTGAGTCACTGTAATTTCTGCCAGAATTGAAGCCTGATTGCTTTTGCCACAAGCATGTTGAACAATGCAGAAAGCAGCATTACATCTGCTGTTACACCACTTGTTAAAACATATTTTAATCTCCTAAAAATATCATAACACCTTTTTCATTCTCTAGACTTACACATACCAATAGATACACACATAACAGAAGAAAGTTTTATTTGCAACTTAAAATTTCTGAAAGTGATGACTATGCTGTACACAATTTCACATAACGTCTTTGGTGCCCGTTATTCAAGAACTTGGCCTTTGCGGTGGGTACAGTCATCTGGCATCAATGAAGTAAGTTGCATCAGTTGAAGTTTAGTGGCCTTTACACTAAAAAGTGTGCTACAAGTTATTAAATAACAAATACCCAGATGTTCACAAAACACAAAGTCAGAAACCCTGTAAATTCATTTTCGTCCCTCCCTTGAGGATTCTTCCAGGACATCCATGGATTTCTTGTAAAGGGTTCCCCAAAATGGACACAAAGTAGTAGCCCCACTGAAATCTTCATCTTAGTATTAGGGCAGTATAGCAGCAAGACTTCCATTCAGTGTAAAATCCACAACAGCACAATGCCATTTCCTGCCCATTATTACCTCAGTTGTATTTGTATGTTTTATTATTCTTGCTTGAGATTTTTAACCAGTGTTTGTCTATCAGATTTCCCTCAGTTATTTTCCAGAGCTTATCTCCAATCTGCAAAAAGATCTTTATATCTGATTCTGTCATCCAGTGTGTGTTTTTTCCCAGATGGGTTTAAGCTGGTTCATTGCATCAACCCAAGTACCATCTCCACATAAATTTACATTAAATTATTCAAAATTATTGCAGGCTGGAGAACTCCTAGCCACTGTTGGAGGTGACAACCTTGTTGTCTCAATGAAGTAGGACTCCTTGAGTTAGAGTCTAACTGTGGCGGTTTTTGTTCTCTTAAAAACGTGTTTTCTTCAGGCTGGTTTATTCCTCCTAGCTTATTACTGTCCATATGCTTACCATATGTGCACCAGTGGAACCAGCTTGCTCTAACAGTAGCCCAGTGCTTAGGGAGTCCTGTCTACCTTTGCTGGGTCCCAACTGCCTTCCCTGCCAGCAGCGTGAAGGGCAGGGGAGAAGGGTCTAATGAATCTGTTTTTCCATTTCAGTGCTCCCAGAAAATGCTCCCAAAGCAATCCTATGGCTAGTTATACCAGCTATGGAGCTTCTTTGTCATTACAAGACAAGACAGCAAAGCAACAATTTTAGGATAAGTTCAAGTCTGAAGTTAGAAAGATCATCATAATGCAAATTGTCTGTTGAATCAAACTTCCATGTTTTTCATACCTATGTCAGTACAGCAGCCTGGTACCAGTGGCTGGATAGCCACAATTACTGAATATTTCTAGAGAAAAATGTCCTTCTATAGTTCTATTACTATGGACACTTTCTCAGATAAAATACAACTTAGCCTTTCAAATCAACCAAAAATATTAAATTTATGGACTTACAATAAAACTGGAAGATAGGTGCATAAAACTGCTCTGAAAAATCTGGGCCATAGTTCATATAGTTTTGATTACGCACTTGTAAAGAAGGGAAATGCTCATTGAAGTTAATGAATATTTTGGTTCCTTATCAACTTGTGGATCAGAGCCTTGATATAAACACAGCTGGTGTGTGTTCAACCACAACTTCTACTACTCTGCAAGTTATAGGATGTCATTTAATCAGGAGGTCTTGCGAGGATGTTTATCAAATTAGCTTGAGTTTGGCAGAAGTAGGTGACGCAAGCACTTTACAAGAGAAACAGACACAAAATATGCCTAAAGCTTTTAAACTTCCCCCCCAAAAAAAAACAATTTCAACAAGTAGTTGTAGATTACATATTGCATAAAATATCATCATACTTATAAATTGTATGTGAAATTTGTGGAAAATAGTTAATCTGTTGACAAAGAAGTAACTAAAATTTTTATTTACTTTCACATCATAGTACATCTGTTCTATTTGATTTTAAAAATCTGCTAGTGCAGATTGTCTATCTGAGCTTTCCATGTGTAACTTTTGTGGGAACAGTGGCCCTGCCTAAGATACTGCCATGCCGTACCATGTGCTGCAGTGTCTTATGGATGTCTTATCCATAAATAGTTCAATTCTGTTTCAAAAGAAAAGGAATTATCACTCCTGTTTATGGAATTTCTCCCCAAAATCTGGAATTTGCTTGATATCAAGGTTAGGCAACACCAGAAGAAATATGAAAAAGATCGTGGATTGAGGTTCAAGTGGGTGCAGTCCTGGTTTCTCAGTTGTCACCAATGGGTAAATACCAGTTTCCTTCTTGTCTACAATTCCATTTTTCTTTCAAAGAAAACCCAGACATCTGGGACAATGATGTACTGTTTGGTCTTTCTGTGTTCAATACCAAATTACTGCAAGACAAAAGCACAGTCAGAAACCGTGACCATGGGACACACCAAGCATCTCCATACCTTGCAACCACAAGCACTTGAATGATGCAATAACTATTTTATCAGAATTTTGTTGTTGTTTAGCAACACTTGCATTGCACACTGAGGCTGTGATGCAATTAAGGTAGAATTCACTAAAGGAACAAACACCAGAAAGTTGTCTAGCCAGCCTAATGAGAAACAGTGAAGAGAGAAATAAAGTTTAGAGATTGTTATTATCCCTCAAGAGTAACTGGGGGTGACCATCTCACTCTCTATTCTGGATACTAATTTCTCTAGAGTTTAATCAAATCAGATCATCCCTTTTCTCTTCAAGAGCTTTGCACGCCAAGTATGTGTTTTCATTATAATGCCATCCTGGTTGCCAGAAGTCAGGCTGCATTTTAGTTTAGTCAGTGGAATTTAATACAAGTTGGTAGAGTAACTCCTGATTTTATTTACATTCCTAATCCTGACACTGAAGCTCAGAGCTCCCTTATGGATGAGAGGTTCCTCTACGTCAGATCAAAGATTGTAAATCATTACTATCGACTTTAGAAACGACAATGCTAAGATAGAAATAGATACCGTCTGAAACAAGCAGTTTATTATGAAAGAAGATTTAAGTCGAACTACATTTTATATGGTGGTTTTGATGTACATCCTGAGTTTGTATGCTTATTATACCAATATCAGATTGTGGCTGAGACAAAAACTCTGTGATTATCTCATTTCACAAAATATGCAAACTAAATATCCATATAATCGATAGGGATTGTCTATGGAAATTGACGGTCTATGGAAATCTTACCATAGTAAATGGGCTCTTTGGTTTAGTTCCCTCTACTACAGCATTATAATTCATTACAACCTATGTAAATGAAGCTACTTTTTATTGTTCATTACAAATGACAAAAATGCACCCCAAACAGCTTAAAATATCACCTCATGTTAAATGTGTTAACACATATGTATACATAGATACACCTACAGATATGTAAGTGTGTTTATTCATGATCTATACACAAATATTTCTGCCTGTCTTTTGTCAATAACAATCATCAGTTGTATAGTAGATTATTGCTATTCATAAGCAAAATAAAATGTAGAAAAGGAAAATTAGGATAAATTTTGCAGGAATCCAAGTTTGACAGTTTAATTAGTGAGCATTTAGTGACATTCATTAGTGAGTTAAGCCTTTGATACACTGTCTTGCACCATTTGAAAAAGCTTTGCTGGGAGGTCAGAATACTAATTCGTACAAGCTGGATGAGTGATGCCTGGTACTCTGATCCTCGCTCTTGGGTTTTTTCTAGTACATACATTTGAGTCCAGCGGGCTGCCTGACTTATGATATAGCATTCATAAAGATCCTAAAATAACTTCTATCCCCCATTTGACATTTCTTTTAGGAACACACAAAACAAAGGATAGTGAAATCCATGGGCCACAATCCACAAGGACCCACAAATCCATGGGCCATGATGGGATGGACCCACAAGCACTGAGGGAGCTGGCAGATGTTATTGCAAAGCCACTTTCCATCATCTTTGAAAGGTCATGGAGAACAGGAGAGGTGCCTGAGGACCCGAGGAAAGCCAAGGTCATGTCAGCCTTCAAAAAGGGCAAGGAGGAGGACCCAAGAAACTACAGGCCAGTCAGCCTCACATCCATCCCTGGAAAGGTCATGGAACAGCTCACCCTCAATGTCAGCTCTGAGCATGTAGAGGAAAATAAGGCTATCGGGAGTGGTCAACATGGATTCACCAAGGGGAAATCATGCTTGACCAATCTGATAGCCTTCTATGATGGCATGACTGGCTGGGTGGGTGAGGGGAGAGCAGTGGGTGTTGTCTACCTCAACTTCAGCAAGGCTTTTGACACGGTGTCCCACAGCATCCTCATAGGTAAGCTTAGGAAGTGTGGGTTAGAGGAGTGGACAGCGAGGTGGATTGAGAACTGGCTGAATGGCAGAGCTCAGAGGGTTGTGATCAGCCGTGCAGAGTCCAGGTGGAGGCCTGTAACTAGTGGTGCTCCCCAGGGGTCAGTACTGGGTCCAGTCTTGTTTAACATAGTCATCAATGTCCTGCATGAGGGGACAGAGTGTACCCTCAGCAAGTTTGCTGATGACACAAAACTGGGAGGAGTGGCTGACACACCAGAAGGCTGTGCTGCCATACAGCAAGACCTGGACAGGCTAGAGAGTTGGGCAGAGAGGAACATAACGAAGGTCAACAAGGACAAGTGTAGGGTCCTGCACCTAGGGAGGAATGATCCCACGCACTGGTACAGGTTAGGGGTTGAGCTGCTGGAAAGCAGCTCTGCAGAGAGGGGACCTGGGAGTCCTGGTGGACAACTAGTTGACCATGAGGCAGCAATGTGCACTTGTGGTCAAGGAGGCCAATGGTCTCCTGGGGTGCATTAAAAAGAGCATGGCCAGCAGGTCGAGGGAGGTCATCCTCCCCCTCTACTCTGCCCTGGTGAGGCCGCATCTGGAGTACTGTGTCCAGTTCTGGGCTCCCCTGTTCAAAAAAGACAGGGAACTACTGGAGAAAGTCCAGTGGAAGGCTATGAAGATGATCAAGGGACTGGAGTGTCTCTCTTATGAGGAAAGGCTGAGAGACCTGGGCCTGTTTAGCCTGGAGAAGAGAAGACTGAGAGGGGATCTCATCAATGCTTGTAAATATCTATAGGGCAGGTGTCAAGAGGATGGGACCAGGCTCTTTTCAGTGGTGCCCAGCGACAGGACAAGGGGCAACGGGCACAAAGGGGAATACAGGAAATTCCATGCCAACATGAGGAAAAACTTCTTTATTTTGAGAGTGGCACAGCACTGGAACAGGCTGCCCAGAGAGACTGTGGAGTCTCCTTCTCTGGATGCCCCAAACCCACCTGGATGCCATCCTGTGCAACCTGGTCTAGGTGAACCTGCTTTAGCAGAGGGGTTGGACTAGATGACCTCTGAAGGTCCCTTCCAACCCCTACCATTCTGTGATTCTGTGAAATGCTGCCACTGGTGGTAGCAGCAGAAGTTAGAAGTTTCCTGTCCCTAGGGGTTTATGGCATCTTGTATAAACCTGCGACCTGTCACCTTGATGCTTCCTCACAGAAGGCTTGTCTACTTGGTTATAGTTGGTAAAGTTAAGGTGAAGAAAGTAATGCATCAAGGGTGATGAACACTAAATAAAACCTCTCTGGATGCTCTGACTCGATGACTTGGGGGGAAAAAAAGAAAGCTTAGGGATAAGTGATACGTTACTTCTGATGGGAGCACTAATTTTATTCTGTTTAATTCTGAGCCTAACATGCTGATCTTCATGCACTTCATGTGTCTAGGTGAATTTACTAAACCACTTGTTTAGTCCCACCGCCCTTGTAATACAAATAAGGAGAACTTCAGTTGAAACCTGCATCATTGCCTGAATGCAAAAACTGGCATTAGAATAGAATAGCTATTTTTGTAACGGCCAAGAGACAGTATCGAATGATCTTTAATATTACCAGTGGCAGGTAGTGCTGGTTCTGATCATCCAAACAAGAGCTTTGACTTTCACGGGAAGAGAGTAAAGTTGTGCTGAGTGTGGTTGAAAATCCTGAAGCTGTGCCTGCTCAGAATGAGAAATGGTTTGTATTAATACCGTATCTCTGCTCCTGCATTATTCTATTCTCTGGAAATGCAGCTCCAGTTATGCTGCCAAGTTCCTACGGATCTGGACCGGAAGTGATGTTTATAAAGAAAATTAATATGTTACATTTCCTAATTAAGTCTCCTTGAAGAAAACATTGCACGGCCTCAGGATGGTAAAAACACATTGTAGCTGTTCTATTTTCTACTGTCCACTGCAACCTTCTGAGAAAACACTAGTGAATGACTCGGAAAAGAAGAAAACCAAGTTTTATCATGTGAGAGGTAAAATAGATGAAACATTTAAATAAAGCAGTATTCCCTCGGCAACTTCTAAGCTTTTCTGTCTAATGCAGAAAACCAAAGTAATAGTTACAGCACGCGCATGGGAAGGTATATGAGGTGAAACAGAAAACAGACAACAGATACAACCTTATTTTAACATTTCCTTTTAGTGGTTCTTATAAAGCAATAATTCCTTTGTTCTCGGAGCCGAACACCTGACTAAAGGTTGCTCATCTGCTTCTGTAGTTAGGATTTTTACTTTCTCTGAGGGAAACCCTTGCTGAGGCTGAAGCCAGCGTGGTTGTGAAGTTTCCCCTCCGGCCGCTAGATGCTCGCCCAGCACAGCTCTGGCCACCCCGAGCTGCCGGGCAGCGGGAGCCAGCGCGGGTGCCGCCGCCCCGGGAAGCTCTCGGTGCCACAGAAACCGGAGGGCTTTACAGCCATTAACAGGCTGGCAGTTGCCTCCGTACAAAAATGCAGCTCACTGGCACGTTGTACTTCTTTCAAAAAGACCATTAGATCAACAGCGATAGGTGCTGCTCAAGGGAAGGATGAAAACGTGTAGGGTTTGAGCAGCACGACGGCGTTCTAGCTGATCGACTCGGTTATATATACAATTCTTTTGGTGCAGGTACAGGGGTTCATTGTATTATGAAATAACATACCTTATGAAATGAATAAAAACCCAATTTTCTAATTGCAAAACAATACTTTGAGGATTTTAGAAGACCAGATTCAGCAACCAAAGTGAAGCAAATACTAGGGAAAAGAAGCTTAAAAAGATTTTTCTGGCATGAAGAGATATGTGAAGCATTACATATATATGAGATGCATATCTTAGTCAAGTTTGATTCATTTAGAAATTCTGCTTTTCAGAAAGTATTTGGTACTGGTATAGGTATTTCTTTAACATTATTGGTATTTCTTTAACAGTTGTGATTTCAGGTGTTTTTGAGAATAAATAATAAGTAAACAATAAATAAAATGTATTCTGTATAAGTGTAGGACTTTTTTACATTAAAGACAAAACCCCTAAATTAGAAGAATACCAGAAACTTACAGATTCAAAGACTTGAAAGTCAGGAATTGCCAGAATCGAGGTGTGTATGTTGTCTTGATTTGGCCCATCTGTGCATACATGATGACAGTCATTAAATTAATAACCATACTGTGCTTTTTCTAAAGACTGAAGACCTCATTTAGTGCATGTGAAATGGTAGTTATTTATTAGTTACTTTTCTCCTTCATCACATATATACCCCTCTGCATTCTTTACTGTACAAATCATACAAGCTCTGCTTTCAATATAGAAATATTGCTTATCTCTTCATAACATCCTCTGTGTTCATAGTATCCTCATTTTCTACCCATGGTTAAGGAACTTTGAACTTTTCTATATGGAACCTAGAAAGCCAGATGATCATACTCTTATCTTGTGGATAAGAAACTGAGCCACAGAGGGTAAACCCAGCATTTCCCAGTGAAATGAATTATTCTCCTACCCTGTACGAGAAACCAGTTCTACAAACTGTGGTGGCTCTTGCACATCTTGTAATGCATTTTATGTTCCAGCCCCACTTGGCTTTGGTTAGTGTAAGTGCTCGGTACCTTTGCAGGATGCATCCCAGATTTGGGAGCCAGAAGAAACACAAATGATTGTCCCTGCGTGATGCTGAACAGATGGGGTGGAATCCATCTCTCCAAAGCAGCCCTCAGCTGCCTTGGGCAGTCCCTTCTTGCCTTTCTTGACACCCCTGGCCTATCCTGTCTGTTTGGGGCCTTCTGCAACAAATAAAGTGTACGACACATTCCTGACACAAAGGCTGTCCTCCTTACCTAATTTCAAGTTCTTGTTCCAAACTAGTGGTACACCGTACGTGGGAAAGCAAGTACAGATTCAGCCCTATGCTACACCACGATCACATCACCGAGGGGCACTGTTGTCCTTGGTTAAAGTACCAGCCCTGGAAAATGATGCTTCAGTGGGTAAAAGGATCTCTGTACCCAGCCCTGACACTACCCAAATAAGCTGCCCTGCTCCATCGAGATTGCCCTACCCTGACATGCAGGAATATTTCAGAATTAGAGAGGAAAAAGTGACCCTGTTGCCTAGCACTTGGGCTTTTTGTTGAGATTACCACTTACTACCAGCTGTGAAATTGCCTTGGAGATTTATCCACTGGGAAGTAAGAGAGACCGACTCATTTTGCATTGAGCCAGTGACTACCCAGTGTGATTCAACTGATCTGAATTAAGGTAGAAGCAACAAGCAGCATCTCATTTCCAGGCTCTGATTCATTCATTTCTCAAAGGGACCCCAAACTTCAAATTTAACAAAACTGATTTATCTGTTTAATTTCACACTCTTTCCATGAATGTTGCAGACAACCTAAGGCATCAGATCCTGATCTCGGTTGCTGTGAATGTGGAATGAAAAAACACTGGTAGCTTCAACAGATTTATATTAGAATGGTTCAATTTGTGCTGTTTTAGCCTTGGAACTGGTAGCTTAGTTACATTACTGTGAAGGTCCTGGTCACTGCACCAGAGATAAGATTACAGAAGGCTTTTCCTTCTAATGGCATTTCTGCCAGCTTGTACTTCTGTCATGAATATTCTTTTAAAATAGCCCTCCGAAGGCAATTAAGAAAAACAAAAAAATAAGGAGAACAAAGAGACTGTCATTAGTAATCCAAGTAGGGTTTCGTTTCTGAGAAAGGATTAACAATGAAGACAAAGAGCAGAATAAGGCAGCAATTGATGTTGTCATTATCAGCAATTTCTTCAAATTAAGTTGGCAAGTCTTGTATTCAGCATGCAATATTCGTTGTGGATTGGCATTCGAAAAGATTTGTAAGAATTAAAAATAAGTCTTTAGAGCAGGATGGCAGAAATATGGTCTAGATTGGGACCTTGGCTAAATTCCATCAGGACTCCACTGCAGCTCTAGGTGTGCAATATGTCACTTGGTCCTGGGGAGATCCTGTATTTTTTGACTGTTCTCTGGATCTCTCTGGGAAAAGTTAAGCACATGAAGTTTTTGGCAGACCAACCAAAACTGGAGCGTACGCATTGCTTTCTGCTTTGCAGATCAACATAGAAACTACGTAGCAGACCTCGGCAAAATTAAATGAGTAGCCTGGTTTAGAGCAAAGGAAACATTAATAATATTATGGTGAAAGAAATTGAGCTGGGAATTTCCTTCTTTGCAATAGTGAAGAGCTTCACCATGTAACTAATGGTGAGTTTTAATAGCGTATGTGGCAGGGATGGCTGAAGAACCTCAGCTAATTTATATCATTATAGGATTTGCTTGGTGGTGGGCTCACTCCAGTGAGAGGAATGACCTGTCACTGAACATGCGGAATTTCAGAACAAAAAATAGATAGTAGCCAATGAACTATGGTGCAATATTAACACTGGCACTCTCCTTCAGCTCCTATCATCAAGCAAATATCATCAAGAAGACGGGACATGTCAGGGTGTTGCCCGTGTCTATCCTTTATGTTCTAAGGCACTGCCTTGAAACACTGGGCTGGTGGCCTCTCGAGTCTGCCTGTCCCTGGCTTTGTCAAGGAATGCATTGAAACGCCTTGATTTCATCCTGATGCAGAACGAGAAAACTGCACAAAGTGTCCTAGGATGAGAAATTTGTTCAAATAATGTCATCAACAAATCTGCTGTCTGTCTCTGTCCCTTAATACCATCTAGCTTTCCTTAGCCAAGGCCACTGAGTTCACAAAACCAAAAGAGACCTTGCTATTGTCATTCATCCCTGCACGCTTGCCCCTTGCAATGCTTCTCTTCGCATTTCCCACCATTCTTTCCTGTCCCGTGTCTCTGCTGTTCCTGCCTCTTTTCCCCTCTGCTTTCTCTCCTGCTTTTGTCTGCTGCTCCCCACTGCGTCTCTGTTACTCCTTTTGTTGTGTCCCTTGTGCCGGTGCGCGCACCGCTCCTCCTTCAGCCTCCCCTGCTCCTCCTGCTTCTTCTCACTCTGGATCCAGCCACTTCCCCTCGTATATCTGCCGCTCCGCCATGCACAGCTGCTGCTCTTCTCCCCACCTCCACCACTCCCGCTGCTGCTGCTGCTCCAAAAACAGTTTTGACCAGCTCTACTTCCAAACAATGAGGCTTTGACCTCTTTCCCCTGGGAGAAGATTTCACAGCCAAACACGTCTCACTGGCAGGAGCTTTTCCTGATATTCAGCCTGTTTCCTTCTCCCATTGCTCCTACTTAAATCTCTTTATATTGAACTAACAGCTCGTGCCCTGGGCTAGGTGTTTTACCCCTCCTTTTCTGCCCAGTGCAAAGAAGGGCTGGATACAGACAGCGAGGCCAAAATGAACAGGGACACCCTCATAATACGCAGCACGGTGCATCCAACTAAGCAAGCTTCTGTCGTACCCAGAAGGAGCAGAACAAACACGCTTACCATAATGAAAAATAGGCCACATGCCTTACAAAAATTCACCGAGGGCCAAATCTTGATCAGTTTTTATCCATCTGAAGGAAAGATACTCGCACGGACAGCTGTGTCAACAGCCTGTGAGCCAGGGGCTGAGTGAATCTGAGCTCCTGGAGGGGGGACAGTCATCTGAAATAGGTGAATAAGGCCCAAACTGAATAAGTTTGGATGCAGAAGGAGAGGTTTGAACCCAGGAGGTACAGGAGAAAAACATTAAGCTCACAGTGAGTGCAAAAGCAGTAGAGACTGAGTTTAGGCAGTGCAAAAGAAAGGGAAGAAATACGATGAATCGTATGGAAGGGAGAGGGGCGGGAGGGGGGTTTGAGCAGCTGAACGTGGGCTGAGGGGCGTTAGGCGACCTGTGGTAGGATGACACGGGTTGAGCGGGGCCAAAGGCGACTGAACCCCCCACCTCCAAGTCAGGCCAACAAACTGTGGAAGTGACTGAAGACAGCTGTGAAGAGATTTGTGTTTTAAGGGCAAAGACCGTCTTTTGACTAAGTATCAGAAAATTGTTCCACAGAAGAGGGGATTAAGGCTGATACTAAAGCTTCATTTCCAGTTTACAGTTTCCGAGGCAGCCAGCTGATGTCTGTGTACATGTCTCGACGGCTGGTGAAACTGAAGTGGTCATCTACCCACACAACCACCTAGGCTCCTCCTTGCTAGGCTCAGCACAGATGCCAAGGATAGAGACTGTAGTTTTACCAGATAGAGTGAGACAACTGAACTGCTGAAGAAAGGCTGTTCCTTCCTATCCTGTCTCCCAGCCGCATCTTCCTGCCACTTACTCGGCTCTGGCACTTGTTTGCACCCTTCCATCAGTTGATCCAACTCACTAAACCACCACAAATGTACCCTTTTTTTTTTGTGTGTGATCGATTTTCTGCTGGCTTAATGAATTGGTTCATAGAAAGGGTCCAGAGAGCATCAATTTTAAAGCAGGGAGCAGGACTGTACAGCTGGGCATGGGATAGTGGAGATGAAGGGAAGATGGAGCATGATTTCTCCTCATCAGAGGCAAGACTTTAACCTAGCTCAGTGGACAAGGCACTACATCCTAAGCCAGGACCTTCTTCTTTTTCACCGGTGTTTTAAAATGTGCTAACCAATATGTACCATCAGCAGATTGTAAGGGCTGCTCATTTTCTTAGTCTAGACAGGCCTTTCAAGCAGACATACAGATCTGCCTTCAGGCATTTTGTCAGGGCAGTTCTCAAAAGTACCTTTCAGAGGCTCAAAAGACAACTTCAGATGGCAATTTGGAATCTTATTCTTAGTGATTAAAATAGCTTATTTTGGCCAGTCCGAAAGTTAAATTATTAATACCAGCTGAATTAATAGCAGTGAAAACGACTCATTAGAAATTATAATGGCACTGAACACCATAACAGATCCCCTATAGTGTAAATCAACCTGGCCCCATTTATTTAATGAAGCTACAGCTGCTTACAGCAGCCAAGGACCTGCCCTAATATTTTCTTGCTTTTGCTTGTACCTAACATAACATCGCAACCTTCTTGCTCAATTTTTCTGCCATTCTTATAATTTTTCCCTTAGAGGGCTTCTTTAGACATAGCAAAGACTGCTTGGTAATTTTTATGTCTAGCCTCCTATTTCCCTTGCTGCTCCCCCATGCAGTAATTTGTGTGGGGAAAAGGTAAATCAGAGCCACATGTTCCCTTTATAAGCCTGAGATAAAGGGCAGCAACAGTATCGTTTGCTGTGAATACTCTGGGATTAGTCAAAACGCTGTTAACTATGGAGAAGATCACAGTATCAGCATGCTTCCTCTGTTTTGCACGTTACTTTTGTTGGGGTGAGCTTAGTTTCTTCTATCAGTATAAGAGGCAGCTGAGGGTGGTATAACATATCCCAGGTATGTTCCTAGGCAGAGGCCTCTCCCCGTCACAAGTTGGCACAATTAGATACGCCGTGCTCAGCCAACCAAACATGCTGTACCTGATGAAATGTAGGCACTAGCTGAAGGTATGAAGAACATAAAATATTTAAAAATTCTTAGTTACTACCATCATGAAAAGAGCTAGTCAAAATCAGGTTTTAGTTCACTGGTGGAAAAATAGGAGAGGTGGATAACAGAGATTTTTTTCCAACATTTTTATTTTGAAATACCACCATCGGGGTGTGTGTATGTGTGTGTGTTTCTAACGTGCCTGTCTTCTCTCCTGTGTTGGGGAGGGAAGTGCATATCCCTTGCATCACTGGTTACATCCCACCATGGGAGATATGGTCCCATCAGTTTCTACAGCTCTAGAACAAAGATTAGCATTCTTACTAGATCAAACAAAAAACTCCATTATTAATATCATGCCTAGCGACTGACAGTCCACCAAGCCACAGCACTCTGAACTGTGATCTATTTCAATGAAGTCAAGAGCGCCACTGTGGAATTATGCTTACATGAGTGGAGACTGAAACTCTTGGTCTTATTCTGGCTCTCATATCTGTTCCCAGTTATGCTAATTAGCATTTCCCTGAAGACTGACCGTTAATCCACCTGTCACCAGTTGAAGAGTGCAATGCTGGTTATCTGAACAGGTATTTAATACTTCCCACCAGATAGTTTTAGGAACTATTTGTTTCATCCTACATTTCCTTAGTTTTGCATCTTCGTTTCAGGTTACATATGTACAAAAACATGTCCTGTGCTCACATCTACACTGGAAATAAATTAATTCCACAGATCATTTTAGCACTTTAGGTAATTCTCTTGCACTAGAGCTGCTGGCCAGTGCTTGTTCTTAACATATTTGCTTAAAATCAGTGCTTTCCAGAGTGTTTCAAAAAACAGTTATCAATAACTTTAAATGAACACTTGCTCAACGTACACTCAGCAGTTCTGAACTACTCAATCATAACACCTGTAGCCACGTGGCTTCAAAGATCAGCCTTTACTTCTGCCAAACTGACAGTCTTGGAGGGACTTGGACATTGTTGCCACCGGTACTGGAACATTTTTTCCCCAAATCAGTGCTGTTATTCATCTCAGGCTGAAAGACTCCGGATGTTTTCTCACACTCCATTTTAGGCTCTGAGACTTACAGTGCTTTCCGGAAGCTACTAGCGCTGATTCTCAGTGAAGGATACTTGAATGTCTTTGCTTTAAAGACAGAAGCCCTTACAGACATGCAGTGGGACCTCCTAATATTTCTGTAGGACATTTCCATCACCTGGTCCAAATTTTGCACAGAGCCATCAATGCATTGCAGTAGGCCTTGTTTGACAGGAGATACTTCACCTGAGGTGCAGAATAAAGCTCATCGACATAACATATAACATATGTTATATGATATAATATAACATATCCCCCTTTCAGCAGAAAACTAACCATGACTGCAGTGTAAAACCCCAGCCAATATTTTCACCGGCTTTCTGGTGTAAGGATGGGGACACACCAGCTTACGACGTAACGAACTTGGCTATGAACTGAAGGGCACCAGCACCAGCTTACCTGATAAGCGGCCACCCAGCATAGCCCACGTAAAGGTGAGGTGGCAGTTTCTCCTCCTCCTGAGGTGGCTGGCTGTGTCTCCTCCTCCCGGTGCCAAACAGTCTCGGGTTACCCCATGCTCGCTGTGGGTAGGAGCGTGTCTCTGCTCTGGAAGTTTCACAGCCTTTGATGATTTAATGTGTCTGTACCCTGAGGATAGGACTAGGTATTCCTGGTTTTCGGTCACAATCTGCAATCTTTTTAAAACTCACTTAGCTTTTCTTTACTCATTTCCTTTCCACCTTGCTGGCTTAGCCCAGGCTTTGGTCAGGTGAGATGGCTCTGGGAAGCTTTCCCACTGTGGAGATAGCTACTCCGTTTCCTCTGTTACTGTACATTTGTTTAATTAATTGCTCATTTTGTTCCTGAGCCGTTGTGCTGGCCCAGTGCACTTACGGTATGCATGAGTGCCTAAAAGGTGACGAGGCTCCTAGGGATGACTCTGTCCCTTTCATTTATTTATAGAAGTTGAGCACATGATCCCTTATTAATTGCAGGCACGGTTGGCTCAGCCTGACTGGAGATAAAGTGGCACAGGCTCCAGCCCCTTTCAGCTGGCACTGATGGCAAGCGAGGCAGTAAGGGCCACGCTGCGGAGAGCGGGACTGAGCAGCCTAGATGAGGAAAGCAATTAAACTTTATGTGGCATTTGAACTGTGGACCTGGAGGTGCACAAAATAGCCTTTGGCCACTCTAAGATCTTTTTTTTTTTAAGTGCTGTGACTACTTAACAGAGGTAATTGTAAGAGCATAAATCAAGGGTTCTGTTATTCCTCGAGAGGCCAACATTTATCACAGCAGACCTTAAAATGAATTTGAAGCACAGAAATTATGAGAATTTACGTAGCAAATGACTGATTGTCAACAGGCCATGTAGCAGAAGCTTCAGCAACAGCAGCTGAGACAAGCAGCCTCATCAGCATATGGGTTTATATTTAAGCACTGAACTATGGCAAAAGTTGACAAATGTTTCTTCTGGTAGGACTGCTGGCTTAAACAGCCCAAGCCGCCTGTTCTTACCCCTGAGCTGCTCTTTCAGATGTGCCTTGGAGTGAACCGGGGCCGCTTGGTCAGTCTGGGTCACCATCCAGCCCCGCAAACAGCTGCAATGGCAAACCGAGGAGGGGGTGGCACAGGGTGGGAGGGGGAGAGGGTGTGAGGGCTGCTGGAGCCAGCACCACTGCTAAAAGCCTTGCCAGACTAGGTCCCGGCAGTCCGAAGCCCTGGGATCTTTGCTCCTTTTCTGCCCACAGACAGCTTTGAAGCTCGCTCGAGTGTCGAGCTGAGGATTTCCAGGTGCACTTCATCCACCTTCCCAGTCCCTGGTGTGTGAGCAGGGAGTGGGTACAGTGGGGTATTGTGGGGCGGGGATGTGCTGCACCTGGGTAAAACACAGTCAATAGAGGTTTCACCAATGAACGCTTGGAGGGCAGGGGGTGAGAGGAGGTGACAAGCAGTGGTCCTCCACAGTAGATCTGTGGGTTGAGGGAGTCCACTGAGACATAAAACCTTCCTTGCCAGGCTACCTCAGGTCCAGCGCAGAGAATTTATTGTCCTGGATCCAGGCCCAAGGACTGCAGCTCTGGCTCTGCTGCTATCTGAGTAGTCTGGGACCAACATTTTACCTGTAGTTCACTTTTCACCATCTGTTAAACATCTTAAGACATTTGTGCTGAATGTCGAACATGCTGAGTTCTGTATCAACTGGGTTATAATTAATGAGTGGTTATGATGTGGCTGTTGGAAGACTTCCACAGAAAGTGGAGCTTCTTTTATCCACAACAGCTCTGCTCCCCCCGTTCATCCTCTGCACATTCCCTGTGGGTGCGTGTAGCTGAATCACGCAGTACTGATCTGGAGTTCCTTGTTTGTAAGCACTGCTTTTTTTCCAATACAAAAAGGAGATGCCACAGAAGGTTGTTGACTTCGTGTAATTTCTCTGAGGTGCTCAGATACCGAGCTGCTGAGCATACTCTTGATAGATGAGATTAGATAAAGAAAGAGTGAGATCAAATAGCAGTTTTCTGTTACTACCTTCCAGACAGTTGAGATGGAGCTCAGATACTAATGCGATGGGCATCCTAGAAACACCTAAGAAAGATAGGTCATTGAGAAGCAACTAAATAAACCATTCTCTCCCCCTACAACTGTAGCTATACAGATGCTTTTCCCCATCCCATTAAACTCTCCTCTATTCCCAAGAGGCGGCAGTCTGGGTCTCTATAGGTATAATATTTCTGGCTTTTTTTGTCTGCCTGCAGTCACTGTTGGAAAACTGGGTTTAAAGAGAAGTATGTAGCAAAATGCAAATTTGTATATATGAAACTTTAAAAAATTATTAGCAAAAATGCTATCCCTTTTTAAAATTAGCAAGAATGATGATTCTAGTTCCCATGGTGTTTGATTAGAGAGCTAGGAAGTTTGCAAAGTATACTTCCACTAACAGATTGAACTTGACAATGTTTTGTAAACTAAACCTATGCTTTGCAAAGGCTTTGATATATATTTTGTCTCAATGAATGTATTCCACAGAACACAAGTAGTCAGTAGCCTGTTAACACTGAATGAGTTCGGAAGAGTGTGGCTCAATTGGGACTTAAATCTTTATCTCAGTGGTAATATTTGCCATCTAATTTTGATCAATAGTTAGAAAAGCATACCCAGCTTCCAGGAAAACTTTCACAGAAGCTGTCACGGGAATTATTTTTTGCTGAAATGCTTGGAAGCATTTTTGGGAGAGATGTGGGGAAAAGATGGAGAATCAAATCTTCCCACATGAAGACAAAATAGTAAAAAAGAATTCCAAGCACTTTCATCCAGAGACATCCCAGGTCATCCTCCTCCTCTGTCCCGTTCCCCCTGTATTCTGACAGACCATCCACACTCCCTCTAGCAAAACATGTAGAGGATTTGGGACCACGAGATCCATGTAAATACAGTTTCCATGGCCTTCCTGGGACTATTTTCCTCCTGGTCTCCTACCCCTGCTGGATCAGAGACTCTTCCCATGCTGAGAAACGTGAGCAGAGTTTTGTGCTTTGGTTCTGAGATCAGTACATTTGAACTACAGTGCCTGAAATTTAGCAACCAGGGTTGTGTTCTGGGTGCGCAAGGCAAACTGCCCCATGCTCAGCTTAGAATCTAGGCTACTGAGCATGCCTGGAGAAGGACGGCATTTGCAGAAGAGGGTGCATACAAAGGCTTCCACTGTTGTCTTGAACAAGAAGGACACCTTGCGCACCATAAAATTCTCTAGGAGCTCCTTCCTGAGACAAGTCTCTCCACCTTGGAGATTAAAACAGTATAGAGGCAGTGCCCACAGCAGAGCAAAGAAATATCCCCCTACACTGAGCCAGGACAGTAGCAACATCATTAGTTACTTGTAGAAATTGCCAGCCAGTGTAGCTGTATATCTCTAGACTGTGACACTGGTGAGGCTGTATTGCTGTACCGTTTAGAGCTGCAGTGCCAAGGAATGAAAGTATTTCTAGTATCACGTCAGCCAGCTCTGCTCAGGGATGTTCAACGCTGAAGTGAGTGAGAGGAGATTTCTAGAGTGTCTCATCTCCTACGGCATTGCTGTTTCAGAAATCCTAGCATCCTTTCCTCAGGAGGAAGCTTCTGGCTGCCTTTGGCATCACTGAATGGTCTGTTTGCAAGCTTGTGCTTAGATCCTGGATTGGTGCCGGGTTTTCAAATCCCATATACTTTGTGCTATGAGGGGTGCCCCTTCTGACCCTGGCATCTCTGTTCTACCTCAGGCCGAGACTACAGAGGTTTGGGCCAGCAACTTCTCCATTACCTCCCCAGTAAGAGTCAGTTCTTCCGACGAGACATGGTCTCCAGAAGTCCCTGGCGTGGCGGTGTGCATTCCAGATTCCACTTCAATTATTCACACGGGGCTGCAGAGTGCTACCTGCCACTCAGATAGCCTCTCTCTCTCACTTTTCTTTTAAATAAGACGTGCTCTCCTCTAACCACAGAGAAAGGTCTCGAGAGCTGACATGTATTTACTGCAAGTGGGGTTCTTGATCCGACCCTTTTGAAAAGGAAATCTCCTGTAAGATATCAACAGCAACCCCAAAGACAGTTTTGGTGAAGCACAGTAGGAGAGACTTGCACCATTTGAATTGATTTGGCAATTAAACAAGAGCAAATCTCCACATATCTGTCCCTCAAGCTTTTGGAGACCTTGGGGCCCACACCTGAGCTTTGAGGCATTGATGTTCTGTAGGTTTAAAATACTGCATTTTCTATTTTAAAAATACAAGAACTCTGTACCTGTAAAGCTGCTTTTTGTGCTGAAGGATTTGCTCTCCTTGGCCCTGAGAATCCAAACTGAACTGTTCAAAGCCTGGTCTTAGGGATGCTGTGGGTTGCTTGTGACCTGTCAGAAGCGCTTTGCTCTTGTGCTCACACACCTCAGAGAAGATCAATGATTGGCATCACTCTACTGGAACCCAGCGAGCAGCAGCCAGCTCTGTGCAGCACAGCTGGCAGGCTACATCTGGGGTTTCTAAATATACAAATGGTCAGGCAGAGAGTCTTTCTGGACTACTAGGAATTACGTGATAGACTAATTACAGATGACATTTAGAAAGGGATTTTCCATTGTAGTCCCAGAAAGTCTCGGGTTTCACCTATAAATGGGGTGCTCTGACTGGCAGCCCAAGGGCCACGCTCTGCCCACAGAAAATTCCTTTGCTTTGCTGGAAATGGGGAACAGCTGCTAGGACTGCACACAAGGCCCAGCAGCTGAATGACCCCTATGGTGCCTGTACATAATCAATTATTAAGAGTCAGGACCTGCCACCGTTGCATCCACATGACCTGCAAGGCAGGTTGTGGGGAGAGGGCTGCAGAGGGATTTAGCCAGGATCACCTGGAAAGGCTGCATTGTCCTACTCACGGCTAGCATGTGTGGGGGAGCGTGCAGTTTGTTTTACACCAGACTGCTGGGTCAGACAGGGTCAGCAAGACAGTAGATCATACAGCTTTTAACTGTGTTCCAGTCCTAGAGAGCTTTGTAGGATAAAAAAGAGTGGACTGGCATCAGCTATACCAGTGCAAATAGCATTGGCTGGCTTTTTTCTGTGAAGTAAAGTATTATTTATACTGTCTAAAAGCAGGTACTCTACATTAGCTGAAAAAAGGTGCATTTTTATACACCAAGGCCAAGACACAGTAAGGCTTGGTTTTGCCAAACATCTCCACAGCTGTTTTATAGGCAATTGCTTTTGAGTTCATGAGCCCCTGTTAGATGACCAATGCCCCGGAGCAGCCAGTATTGGGAATGAGATGTACAGCAGCCAGGGTGCTGAGCAGGGGAATACTGAAGGAAATCAGGAAGGCTGAGGCATGTGCAGAGCCTCACCCTTCCCTAGGACTTAGGTATTTACCTGTGGCCTTGAGTTAGGTGCCTGTGTACAACGGTGATTCATGGTCCCCGGGGTTATTTCCCGAGAGTAGTCATCCCTTTGGACACAAGGAACTGGCTCATCAGGCTTGTGCTTGTTGTTGTAACCAACCTAACTATTAGAGCAAGGCACAAAACGCAGCAGCTGTAACCACTTTCATTCAAAAGCAAGGCTGGAAGAGGAGACAGCCGCATGCCTCGTGTGTCATGGCTGGTGGTTAACTCCCACACCAAGGAAACGTCAAGAAACAGAGTGGCGTCCTTGAATCCTGGTCCTGCACATCTGCTTCACAGCTCCTGCAAAGTCTGTATGTTGACCATGGTGTAGCAAGAGCCTGGCAGTAATGCAGAGCGTGTGAAAGCCACCGTCCCTTGTAGTCAGTCAGGTTGTGCAAAGCCCATATTCACGTCCCTTCTAGGACACCTGTAAGTAGGTCGTCTTTGAACAAAGAGCAACTTTTCCTAAATTTCCAGGCCTTCAAAGTTTGTGTGTCCAGTCAGCCTTGTTTAGATTATACATAAATAGTACAGTCTCATTTGTTACACTTTGTATTCATGTCCTGCACACCTACCTGATCACATAACCTCTCTGCCTCCTCTCTGGCCATCTCCTGGTGTTCCAGTTGAATGACAGCACCAGTTTCACTAACAGTATATTTTTGCTGTGGTTGTGTGAGGGAGTATCGGTATTAGCAACAACAAATACCTGGCAATCATGAACCAAGCCACAAGAAGGCAAGAGTTTGCTTTAAAAACACATGTTTTTAAGAAGTGTGTAGGTTTCATTCTACCTGACTTCTTGCATTTCAGTCTTGAGACTTGCTTTCAACCTTTTCTCCTCCATCACCATGGTTAGAAATAATATTTTGGTCCATGAGCTGGGCGTGACAGAAACCACTAGATATCTTGAGGCTCACAATGATTTGTTTGAATTGACAATGTTGTTCAGCTGTTTATAAGACTGACCGGCATTTAAACCCGGTGCACAAAAAAATCTGAACTGGGTAGAAAATGTTGTCGGATTGGAACGGTAGCTGACTCTGCAAAGGTGTAAAGGGCAGTGAAGAATGAGTGGTGCCAGCTGCCCGCATGGTCCCTCACCTGCCACGGTCTTCCCGTGTGGTCTTGGGCAAGTCACTTGGCTCCCCTGGGCCTCGGCTTCTTGCCATTGTAAAAGGTGGGACATTTCCTCACCGCACATTGGTGCTGGGGAGACAGGTATGTTACAGGTGAGATGGGATGGGGCAGTAAGTTTTCTACGATTTGTTCTACAACGGTAATAGAGAATTAGAGTTAGTCTGGATTCAGAAATGGGAATTGTTTATTATGTTAAAACTGTTTCAGGAAACTAAGATATTAAGTAAGATATTTCCCCTCCCCACAAAAAAAAACCCTGCAACTGGATTCTGCTACAACAGCTTGTAAAGAAAATCTCACCTGTCCTTCTTCTTCAGCTGTTCTGAAATATGAATGCTTTTCCTCATTTTATTCTGAAATTAAAGCTGCATGAGCATCTTCATCTAGGTACAACACAAAGCTGCTTGGTTAACTTTAATTGGTGGGCCTTCGGTTTAGTTCTCAGTCATCTCTCAGGGACAGCAACGAAAACTTTAAAAAGGTATTGCCGAGCATGATACAAAGAGGAGCTTGGCTTCCGAATTTATCAAATTGAATGAATTAGTGGGAAAATCCCTTCAGGTCTTTGCACTCCAACACAAATAGCTCTGCATGTCTGTGGTCTGCGGTGCCACCTAAGTTCAGGTGAGGTGTTTTAGTGAGGCCTTCAAACAGCCTGTCTGGTCTCCTTGCAGAAAAGAGTGGCCAGGCTCCGCCAGCGAGACTCTGCCTTGTAAACCTCAACTCCAGTGGCTCCGTCTGAACCGAGCCGGGGACCCTGTGCCTCTCACAGCGACTCCGGGTTCGGCTGTCTCAGAGCTCCCTGCAGCTCCCTTCAGCCTCCTTTGCTTTCCCCCATGGGTCTGCAATGAAGCTGAGTTACGAACACAATGAAAATGTACCTAAAGGAGAACTAGACCAGGTTTTGTAATCAACCCTCCAAAGCTTTTGTGGGTTAGCAACGTGGTTCCACTTTTGAGTCATCTCTAGAAATGAACTTCCTTTCTTTCTGCCAAAAAAGGTGACCTGCCAGCCAGCCTGACGCAAGGTAATTTGTCCTGTTTATCTAATGACTTTGATAAGGTGTAGAGATTACTGCTCTTCCTTCATACTAAAGTACGGGTTTGTTTATATGCTGCAATCCCGAGTGACTTTTTTTACGGTGAGAGCTTGAACGTGACAATAAATTGAGGAGAAATCTTGCCTGTAAAACTAAAAAAGGGTTTTAAATACGCTCTTGGTGTCTTTTTCTTCCAGCTTGCACGTTATCCCTAGTCCTGGCCCCTCTCAGCAGTCACGAGATAAGCTTCGAAGAAACAAGGCCGTTGATTGACGGCTCATTAGAAGTTGCAAGAGCAGCACAGGGGAGGCTGCCAGCAGCCGGGGCTCGCTGCCTGCCTGGCCGGGAGCTGCTGGTCAGCGCTGGCCTGAGAGGAACAAAGACCGCGGGAGACACTGGAGGAAAACAACATGAAATTTTCATGGTGCGCGAGAAAGGCCAGGTGTAATGGATCAGGGCCAAAGCCTCCCCTGCCCCCACTGCCCCCGCCGCGTAGATTTACTTTCTATATATAGGCACAAACGCAGAGTATAGGTTGTGCCATGCAGCACGTACACGCGCGCACAAATTCAGGGAATCCAGACTGAATTTATCTGTCGATCCATTTATAAATGAAAGGCTCTAAGTACGTACAGTGTTAATATCCGTACATATTAGATGTCGTGGCTCCAGCCTTAGATAAGGTCACACACTGAGCCAAACTCACCCCTGTGGCGTAAGCCAGGCAAGGTTTACTAGGAACGAATTTGGCGTAATGTGCCTGCCTGTAGTTATGTTTGTTTTTACAAATCCTGTTTATCCCTCATGTAAGCATATTTCTCTTCGTTAGAAGACTTCTACCAGGCACATGCCAATCCACCTTCAACCCACGAACCAGGACGTCTGTTTCTTTAGCTTCCCTCAGGGGTCTTTCAAGCCCCCTGGTTCATGCTGGAGGGCGCTTGCTCATCAGGCATCAAAGGTCCTTCTCACCGTGCAAGGCTGGTGGCAGCCCTCCCTCAGTCCTCTGAGTCCTAAACAGTAGAGGGTCGGACATAACAAATTAATGCAAGGAAAATTAGCCTTTGCCCTTTGTATACAATGTCATCTGAAAATAGCTACAAGTGATTTTTAGTTGAAATTTTCCAATTTTTCAATTTTTAGTTGAAGTGATTTTTAGTTGAAATTTTCCAATGGTAGTTTTCTCCTCACATTCCCTCTTTTCTATGCTGAGGAGTAGTCTGTTTAATGTGCAGGTAGGTGTGCTTGATGTCAAAGACTGTATTACTTCTATTCCTGTAGGTCACCTAGCCAGAGTTCTTGTGTAAGTACTCAGAAAAACACAGTTATCTGTAATATCTAGTAGTTATCTAACTTCTAGTAGTTATCTAACTTCTAATAGTTATCTAACTTCTAGTTGTCTTCTAGCTGTCTACTTTTCATGAATAGTCAAATACAAGGGCTTCAAATTTATCTTTTGTAAACTTTCATACTAGTAGAAATTCATCATACAAATGGATCAGCATAGCTGGATTATGTTTATTTTGGCATTTTAATACATTAAGTACATGCAGGATCTTTTGTAGGATGCTTCTAAATCTGGGGCACCCTGGAAAAAACACTAGACTTCAACAGAAAATTTCTAAAAGAAGATAGCTGCAACAGATGCTGTTAGACTGTTTACACTTAGAAACTCTCATATCCTGATGGAACTTAGGCAATGCTTCGATGTGCATAAAGACTTTACAGGTTGAGGAGAGACAGTGTTTTGTGAAAAGGATAAACTGAGATGGTAGACATTACTATGGCATAGAATTTATTGATAAAACCTAAGTCCATTACCTCCATTCTTCACTAAGCATAGCTTAACATTAAATTCACGTAAGCTAGTAGTGTTACATGGGCATAAAACTGGGGTAAACAAGCATATAATCTAGAGTTCAATTTCAAATTGAGAAAAGTTACCTTTCCTATAATACAGCAATAACATTTTTCACTTCTTTAATGTGCTTTCTCTTCAGATCTCAAGGAGTTATAAAGGCGATGTGTAAAATTACGTCTTTATTTTAGCAATAGAAACACTGAGTCCTGAGCCAGGCAAGGTGATTTTCCTAAGATCCCCTACAGATTCATTTCAAGCCATCTTTCATTCCTTTGTTCTGCCTTCTGCTCATGCCAGATCTAATTTGACTTTCACTGAACCACCAAATTTACTTGTAATTCTTCAGAAAAACTTCCCAAGTGCTAGCTGCTGTAAAACACGATAAATTAATAAGGACTGGAGCCTGCATACAGAAATCAGCTGATTCCAGTAGAATTTTGGGGATGGGGATGGGGATGGGGAACTTTCAGAGAATCACCTAACACACCCCTACAGCAGAAAGCCCGTGTGTGCATGTGGAGGCAAAGACCCTTTCAAAAATTGCTATCGCAGCACAGCGATACACAAAAAGGCACGAGACGTAACCTTTCTCCTACATTGTAATCCACCCCTTCCCTAAGTGGCTGCAGTGAATTGAAAGGAAATATTGAAGCAAGCTGCTCATTCTTCTGGCGTGGGGCTGTGTGGGCTTCCTCGACCCCGCGCCACACAAAGGCCAGCGCCGCTCTGCAGGGACCTGGCGGTCCCGGGGGGCCCTGTGCGGGACCTGCCATATCCCTCCATTGTGATTTCCCTTCGAAAATAGTCTAGTGCTTTACAAAAAGCCCAAAACACAATAGTGTGACTCAGCAGTTTGGATCTGCAGGCTACCAAGCCAGCTCTGTGAAGGTGCCATTGCCTGTGACCAAAAGAGGGGCGATTCCAGTGCTGTCTGCTTTTGAACCTTACTTCACAGTCAGCCTTCAGTAAAGGAGTGCAACCATCTCTTGTCAGTGCTGTCGTCGAGCTGCTGGATGTCCTTGGGCAGATGCATCAGCTAGTGTGAGATGCTGAAATAGCAGGCCTTGAAGGAAAGCATACATAGAAATAACATAATCGTCAACCCTGCCTCGTGATTGTGGGAGGCCAGCTAGCATCTCGGACTGGACCCCAAAAATCATTAGGCAGGCAGATGAGGTAGCTGTCTCAGCTTCCCTGTCAATGAATTAGGTTGGACGCTGGCTTGTCTGCCTCTCTAGGTTACCATAACAATACTATTTGTAAAGTGCTTTGACAATAGAAAGCACCAACTGCAGCTCCTAGCTGCAGCTAGTAACACTCCGCAGCAGTGCTGGGGGCTGGAGTTGCTGGTCCCCTTCTTTGGCAGGAGAGAATAAGAGAAAGACAACTGAAAGAAAAACGAGACCAGGTGGTAGAAAGCAAGGGGACTAGCCGAGCAGCAAAGGAGACAGAAGGAAGAAAAGACAAGAGGGGAGACAGCATTAGCAAAGAGAAGCAGAGATGTGAGAAAGAAAAAGTAGCAGAAAATTGTAACGAAAGAGAAGGAAGGGGGAAAAAATTATGAAAGTTGATTTAACCAGAAAGAGCCCTTCTGGTTAGTCCCCCAGGAAGGGGAGTGATGAGTCAGGTCAGGCGTAGGGCCATGCAGCACCAGTGGGGAAGGCAGGGTGCTTCCCCAAGGGGAACAAACCAACCCTGAGTCAGAAATGCAGAGAGGGAGGGTGCTGCCTGTCCATCGCCCTACAGCTCCCTGTGCCCCATGCATGACAGCCACCGAGAGGTGGGACCCACAGCTCTCAGCCGGCTGCCTGGCTCTGCTCGCCCTGGCGTCTCCCCCCTTCTCCGCCCTCTCCTCCTGCCATTCCTCTGACACCGGCAGTTAGCCTGCTGTCTATCTGAAACTCTCGCAAAAGCTTTCATTGCCCCAAGTTCGTGACTGGCTTTCAACCTTCCTGTTTTGGTTTCCCCACTTCGATTTCCCCCTAAGTTTTCCTCCAACCCAAAGTTCTGGGCAAGATTTTAAAATCTGTGGCAATGCTCAGGTGTGACTTCTGTACCCAAGATACACACGGACATTTGAAAAGTCAGCCATTGGGAGTTTGACACTTTTCAGTAAAGCGGCTCTTTGAAAGGAAGGGTGCCATTTATTCAATTGCAAACTGCTTTTTCCATGGAATTTTTTTGAAGCCATTATGTTTATGTCTCCCTTTAAAGAGGAGACAACTCTTGTGCTTTGCTGGGTTTTTTGTTCCAGACTGCTCCATTTTCAGTGAGCAACCCCCCAATTTTTCTTTTCTTTTCACAAAAATAGATCATTTGAGAAACTGGAAGCAAATAATGAAAATTGGTCCAGAGAGTTTCATGTTCTGTTATGAGTTTTCCACATGTGTCAATCTGCTCTGCCCCTGCTCGCCCTCAGCGCTGGGCAGGGAGGGAGGACAGAAGTTTGAAGGAAGACAACCTCCCTGTAACAGAATGGACAAAAACACTACTTGCCACCTGCTGGCACCTTTTGAAGGAGCTCAGAGTGTTTTCCACCACAGTATTCTCCATACCATACATCTGCAGAAACTGAAGCACAAACCAAGTGAGTGGATCCCACTGTGCCTTTGTCAGAGCCGGGATGCAGGTGTCATCACCTGATTTCCCTGCCCTCTGCAGTTCTTCCTGCCCTGTCAGTCCTGGTAGTGGGTGACCTGCTGGGTTTTCGTGAGGTAACCATAAAAATGAGACAAAGATTGTTAGAAAGAAAGAGCAAGCATCTCTCCAGATTTAAGGAGAGACTTTACTGTAGTTTTGTAAGAGGATCTCATCTATCTCTTTAATAAGTAAAGAATTTGGGTGACACAGGACCTTCTTGTCTCCAGTGGAGGACATTTTTTCCCCGGGGAACTTGAAGCTCAGTTATTAAAAATGAAAATCTGTCTCAGCCTTTCAACTCAGTTCTTGGAAACACCAGCTGTTAAAAAGGGGAGAGTTAAAAAGGAGCCAAACCAAGGGACCATTTTCAGATAAAGCTTTCCTGCGATCTTGGTACCAGGACGGCTGCATCTGACTACACAGAGGAGAAGAGGTGAGCTATGATGCTTGTTACATATCACACAGAAAATGCTGCGTTTCCTCTTAGCTGCTGCCTACCTGGAGTGCTGAGCTGCACATTCACAATTCAAACCCGAAGAAAACCCTCTTCTCAAAACTGCCTGGTGCAGCTCCCCAGGCTGGTGTGGGAAGTGGGTTTTCACAAGCATTAGAGGTATTGGGATGAACTGGTGAATTGTTAGCTGCAAACATTCCTTCAGGAAAATTGTAAGGCCTCCTGCTCTGCCAAATCATTTTCAAACTTGTTTTCCAGGTTTTGAGATTTTTCAGAAAGCTGTTTGTTTTTCCTACCCAAGCTGTAAAATCTATCCTTTCTAGTTTTACTGGAATTTGGAGATGATTTGCCACTGGATTCGCTGGGAGAAGAATAAGGTCCTCAGTTTTCTGTTAGTCCTCATGACTACATTTACAATGAATACAGTGAAAACAAAAAGTCAAGGAAGCAAAAGGAAATTTTTCTACAAAAAGTGGATTTATTTTGCCTTCATAGCAATTTGTAACTTTTGTTTTTTATAAAAAAAACTTGTAATACAAGGAGAGTTTGAAGATAATAAAAACAAACATCAAAAAGTACTTTAAGAATATTCTGTGGGTGGTGAAATAGAGGGCATAGATTTTTATACGAAGATGGAGGGCCTGAATTTACGAACAACGGTGTACCCAGCCAGAGACTCTGCTTAGAGGTATTCTGAGCTGAATGAATATTCAACATCGTGTAAGCCCTTTATGAAACTGATAGGAAAACCTATGATTGGGGCAACAAAATTAAGTTCTTTTTATTTTTTTCTAATCTATATTTTTAATATTTGTCTGTCTTTTTATATATTTTTAATAAATTGATAAAAATGTGAAGCACTCAGCAGCTTCAAGCGCTAGATGTTCCTTTTGAACTATTGCCAGAATTAGGCAATTCTGGTTTTATTCCTACTTTTATTTGCTAGCTTCAGTTTAAATTTTATTGCACCTGGGATTTAATGCTCCACTGTGCTGAACACCCTCAACAGTCCTGTACTGCAACAGAAAATGTAAACACTCAGAGCTAGGGGTCAAGTTTCTCTGCTTTATCTTCACATTCAGGACAGTCAAGCTCTAGTTTTCCACCATTTTCCATCCAAATACGAATGTTTTTGAGGTCAAACCTCGAGAAGTAACACTAAGCATTTACCAAAATCAATGCAATACTCTCTGCTGGTTCCAGCCAAAGGTCCACATAGCCCAACGTGTAGTCTTTGGCAGTTCTTTGCCAAAACACATGACACACTAATGCGATGTTCCTCTTCTGTAAGATGGGAACGGTAATACATGTGTATTCTACTGGGAGCACATGCAATCTACTTTGTTAGGACCTGATTCTGCAAGGACTTCTCTATTTTATATCCTCTGAGTAGCAATGAGAATAATAAAAGATCAGGGAATTTAGAATCTGTGTATGTGCCCCAAGATAGGGTTGATTATTGTCATTAGTCCAAAAAAAAAATTGGAAAAATAGACTGAGGAATTTTTCAAACATCTAATAAAAAAGTATCACTTTGATATTTTGAAATAGTTATTTCAAAAGAATTTTCCATCCAAGCTGATTCGCACTGGCACAGGTTGCCCAGGGAGGTTGTGGAGTCTCCATCCTTGGAGATATTCAAAAGTGACACGGTCCTGGGCAACCAGCTATAGGTGGCCCTGCTTCAGCAGGGGGGTTGGACTAGATGACCTACAGAGGTCCTTTCCAGCCTCAGCCATTCTTTGGTTGTGTAATAACAGAGTTGCAGAAGCAAATAGTCTTATACAGGCAGGGAGCCCTTGCAGGCAGTGAAGAGCATGGTGTCAAGCCCTGAGGTTACACATTAGCCAGCTGGGACACTTAACAACACCGTTACCTTTTCATGCAGTGATATAGGGGAAAGCCCTAATTCTGCCTGGCACTGAATATATCTGGTGAGTCCTGAGGATCTTCCGTGTCTGTTACCAGTCATACTCAAAAATGTTCTTGGTATTTTAGAGTCAGATCTCACCCCTCTGAAGTCAGTTTTCCTTTGCCTTTGGCAAGGAGTGCATCAGGCCTTTACAAAATGAGGCTGCAACTCTGGAAACATTATGTACGGATTTTACTCTAATACCTAGCATAGTCCCCTGGTGAAATCCCAGAGTCCCCTTATGAAATCCCAGTAGCAGAGCCAAACATCTGAGGGAGTTTATGCTGCAGGAGTTGGTGCAGAATACAAGAGGGAAACAGATAACAAAGGAAGGAGAAGTGAACTCATAAGAATGAGATGGGAAAAAAACAGAAGACACAGGGTAGGAGTACAGAATCAGTAGGAAAAGCTGGACAATAGAAGAGACACAGAGATAAGAAAAAAACCCCACAAGTTAATTTAACATTACCAATGTCACATGAGAACAAATTCTTTTTTTGTTCTCTTTTTTTTTTTTAATAGAAGGGAAGAGAAATCTTCATAGGAACTTTCCCCTAAATGCTGTAGGAATTCTGTTCTGTGCAAAGTCTCTGTAGAAGTGGGCAATTACTTAGAGAAAGTGAAATTGTATAGGAAGTATTTGTGAGAGGAGGGGACAAAAGAAAGAAAGAAAGAAAGAAAGAAAGAAAGAAAGAAAGAGAAAGAAAGAAAAAGAAAGAAAGAAAGAAAGAAAGGAAAAGAAAAGAAAAGGCAGGGAGGAAAAACCCAGTATGACCCCAGCCCACAAGACCATGTCCAGTGATACACAGAAATGTGCACACCTTGAGCTCAGTTGTCAGTCTTTCCTTCACCCCCTTGCCTCTAAGGCCACAAGTGAATTTGCAGGGCTGACAGTAGAAATGCTGACTGGAAAATGCAAACTCCTGTCTTCAGTGTTTGCAGTAGGAGTCGATCGCAGCACCCTGGCAGAGGATGAAGCATTTTCCCAAGGCAGCACCATTATCTGGGGAGAAAAGACTGTTTCAGCTTTGGTTTCAGAAAAATGAAAAGGAACAACCCCAACAAGCCTTCTCAAAATTTACTCCCTTCAGAAGAAAACCCCAACAGCAAATCCTCTCACTATTATTTATAGTCAGAAAGTGATCCTGCTCCCAAATACACCTTTTAAAATGTGCAACACTTTCTCCTACCAGCACTGGGTGCTGAACACAGTGAGCCCTTCTGTCAGGGAAGGAGGCCAGCCTCCTCTGCGGGGACTGCTTGCATGAGCAATACATGAGGATGGTCAAAACCTGAAATTCAAGCTGGGCTTTTTCTGCCTCATACAACAACAGTAAAATGTGGCACAACACAGTTAGTAGGTCTGTTGATATTTGCCAGGGCAGAAGGCAGCACTTCCCACTCCCCGGCACTCAGATTGAGCCCCCTGAAAAATCATCAAATTGACCAAATAGCCTTAAGATAACAAAATAAACACAATCAACCCCAAGCATTTTTCTTGTTTGCTCTATGATCCAGGAGGCTACCCTTAATTTCCCTATTCCAACCATGAGAGCTAGAAAAATAGAAAAATAGAAATGAAAACTGAGCTCATGAGACAAGACTACCCCCACCAAAGTCAAGTTGGCCCTGTGTGGGTTTCGGAGCCCACCCAGGCAGAGCATCTCGCAAGACCCGTGCCTAAGATCACAATGCAGTCTGCAATTACAGCACAATGCTGACAATAGCATTTTGTCAGTAAAATAAGAACAAATAGTTCTGAAGACACATAGGCGATATGGGGGGGGGGGCTAACTAAAGAAAGAAGCAGTTTTGTTTGCTAGTCTTTTGAGCAGTAGAGCAGGCTGACAGAAGGGTTATAGGATGGCACGGTTATTTCCCTCCACAGATGTCACCGGGACACTACTGCACACGATTTAAGATTAATCTCTTGAATCAAAATGCCACCATGTACACTAATGAGCAAAAACTCTCTGGCAGAGTATCTGTCCCTGGGGCTCCCACTCCCAGGTAAGAAGCTTGTCTCCATGCTATTGTAGAAACTCTCTCAGCAGAGTGCGGTGAGGTTGGTGGTATAACTTGCCCCCGGTTCACAATTTTCCATTTCAGACTCGCTGTCTCTGTCTTGGTTTCGGTCTATTTACTCGGAGCCATTTCTTAACAATGTCTAATTTCCTCAAGGAATCCCTCTGAGTCCCCTCTCTTAGAAAGGCTGCCATATCTTTTTTTTTAATCACTGAAAGGCACAAATATCCTTCCTGAGCTCTCTTACCATCCAGCCTGATTATATACATAGATTTCAGTTTCCATACATTTTCTACACAGTAGGAGTTCCCAAAACGCAGCCTCTGGGGATATAAAGTGTGGCCCCAACTGCAGCTCAATGAGATGAAAACAAAGCCGATCAGGTACTGTTTTTACTGTTAATGAGCCTAACCAGCAGGCAGTTATTACTCAGTCTGGAAGACATAAGTGGTTGGAATTGTAGTGCATTCATTTTTTATTTATAGCGATGCACGTTCAAATTAGAAATAGCCCTGCAGCAGCTGGCATTTTGCCAGAGCCTGACCATCAGTGTGATAAAATTTGAACATCTTGAAGGTATAGAATGCCTTTTGTTGCCCTCTTTTTTTTTTTTTTTTTTTTTTATTTTATTTCCCCCCCCCCTTTGTTTAGCACCCCTGCC
>VYXH01000100.1:141945-160775 GCA_013397275.1 Burhinus bistriatus | reverse complement strand
GCCCCGCGTCCGTGAGCCCGCCGGCTGGCAGAGCCCCCGAGCCCGGGCTGCTCGGTGCCTCTCCCTGGCCAGACCCGGCGGCTCCCGGCGTGAGCTGCGTTTCGAGACTGTGGAAGGAGCTTCCACAGCGAGCTGTAGGGCGAGTTGTGCTGTACGCCGCTTCGGCATTCTCTCTTCAGCATTTCCTAAGAGCTCTGCAAAAAAGTCGGACCGTGTTGCGGGGAGGTCGAGTAAAACTTCTTGCTTTCTAAACCCTCTTTTGTTCAGGGTTTGGTCTGCCGGCTAGCTCTGTGCCTTTGTTGCACTTTCTTGCGCTGAATGCCCGTGTCCCAGTGGGGCTCTGACGGATGAGATCTGGCAAATCTTGCTGCAAAGACAAAATACGTTATCGCCCTGCCTTTCTGTCAGGTGATGGCGATCCAGCAGCAGGGCTGGCAGGAGATGGTCTACGCCGGCGTCTTAGGACCCGTAACTCCTTTCGGTGTGCTACTTTAAGCCATGGATGAGAATGTTATGAGTGCTGTGCCAAGACAGCACGGCTGTCATCCAGCAGAGCTGGACCAGCTGTGGGGCTGGTACCTGTTCTGCTCTTCACAGTCTTCTTCAGGCCAGTTATAGCTGGCCTGAGTGAACTGCTGAGATGCAGCAACTTAAATAAGTGTAGTGGCCCTGAGTTAGAGCCCTGCACAAACAGTTCTTGCGCTGCTCAGTCCCTTTGTCTCCTCTAGCATGTTGGTGGTGTGAGTGCTCTCACCTGCGGGGAGATGGGAGCACCAAGGGGAGCACTGAACACATCCTTATGAAATTATTATTAATGTCTCCTTCAGGCCTGAAATTCCTCTTGCTAGTCTCCCATTCTGTTAAATGCTTCACAAACCAGAGCAAAGGAAGAGACATGAAGAGTTGAATTTCACTGCCTTGTTTGGAACTGGGTGGAGATCCTGGAGATGGATCTCTTAGGAGACTGTCTTCCAGTTGGGTTAGATGCACAGGTAACAGTAAACGGAACAGTAAAGGGACTTGTGGCTTTTTTGGTAAATCTGCTGCTAATTACTGTATCTTTGCAAAGAGCTCTGAAACAGTGATTTAGGGTTTACTGGGGGGGGTTCTTTCCCCCACCATCTTTGTCCGGCTTTGTGCTGCAACAGAGCTCAGGAGTGTTTACTATGGCAGCTACAGAAGCCCTGCTTTAAACACTGACACCGGCAATGTTTTTTCTTTAGTAGCAGGGTCAACTGATGCACTGACAGTGCGTATAGGCTTTAGGGCAAGAGGGGTAATGAAGTGACTACGTTGCCAAGTTTGGGACATGTTGAGCTGAGGGAAGAAATGAGAAGTTGAAAGGAAAGGTGGCCCGTATAGGGAGAAGTTATGGAGAGCTTCACAGAAATGGCTTTGCCAGCTCTTGAGTTTTGCAACAACTGGGGTTTCTCAAAAGTCTGGCCTTGCAGCCTTGTGATTACAAGAGCTTTTCTTCATCAATAAGTAATAGATGGGAAAAAGTGAATGGGGCGTACCATAAAGTTCAAATACGGCAGGCCAAAGCAAAGCAGTCCCCAAAGAAACTGGCTGGCCATGGGGCAATTTGAAGGATTGAGGTTGTTTTTTAAAACAATGTCTTTTCAGTCTCTATGTGCTGAGGTTGGGGGTTGGCTCCCTCCTTGTGACCAGTTGTGGAACTGGAGCCATGGGTGGACTCTTAGACACATGTGAACTCTGTCTCCCTTTGGCCCAGCACTCGAGGACTTTCCACAAAGCCCTGACCTTCACTACTGAGTCACTCTCCTCTCCTGCCCATGCAGATGGGCAGCATGGGGAGGGAGGGAGGCAGGCGGGCGTGGAAAAAAGAGCTGTGTTTTATTGCTGGAGCAGAAGGCATTCTCTCCTAGACAACGTTCTTGTTGTGTCTTAGCTGTTTCCTCAAATGTCCCTTTATTGCAGGAGCAATGGATCGCCCCAGCTACCTGGAAGAGGACTATTCTAGCCTGGATGGGCTGGACGATGACGTGTTTCACTCTGATGACTTTGGACTTGCAGGTCAGCCTGGTGAGATGACTGCAACTGGCATTTTCACACAGAACCAGTCCTACAGCTGCCTTCTGGGGAGGTTTCAACTATTCCCCCTCACACACTGCTGTGGTCCCGGTATCAGGCATCCTGAGCAGCAGGACAAGGCAACTCAAACACTCAGCCCGTCCTCTTCCAGTCAGGATGTTATGTTGCCTTGTGGAGTCACTGAAGAGCCCCGGAGACTCTTCTATGGTAAGAGCACTCCAGTGTCACCAGCTTTGCAGCAAGGGAACTGTCCCTTTAGCACTTCCCCAGTCAAGCAAGATTTCTTTCATTAGGGTGTTTTATTAAAGGACTGAAAATTATTTTGCTTTGGTCCTACTCCCTCAGGAAAGACAGCTTGTACTTTCTTACCCTTGCTTGTTACTGCAGGAACCAGGCACTTGCTCATTGCTTCCGCTGTCCTTGATATTCCCACTCTTTTTGGCTTTATTCTGTCATGTTTTATTTTACTGCTAGATGTTTAAGTGTTCACCATACCTCGTATCCTACCATTTGCCTACCTTTTTTAACTTCTAGTGCTATCTCATCCACATAGGAAGACTCCTAGAAGTTTTCAGTGGAGAGGGTGAAATGCAAAAATTTACTCTCAATGGGACAGCTTTTAGGCTCTTTACTGGAGTTAAAGTTGTTGCATAAGTAGCATGTCCATCCAGTATTTTACTAGTAACTGATGGGACACCACTCAGCTTTGTGTATGCGATTCAGCTTTAATTCAATTCAGTCTCACTAAATGCCACACAACTGAGAAAAGTCTGACAGAAAAGATACAGCAACCTTTAATGGGAGACAACTTGAGGCAGAGATCTTGTAAAACTGCTAAACTGTCATTAAAAAAAAAAATAATCAGCACTTGGCTGAACTATAAACAAGCAAAAGGAACCAAGTGTAAGATCCTGCCAGTCATTTGATTATGGGAAGCAAGACAATGCTCTGCTTAATCGATATAAATCTACTTTAAAGCTGAGCAAATGTTTTACTGCATGCTTATGGTACACAGTCATTGTTTGGGCTTCAGCAACTGGACTTAATCCTAAATTTTTGACTCATGTTTGTGTGCAGTTCTTTCCTCCATAAAGTGTACTGAGTGGAAGAGCTATTCTTTGTGCTGGAAGAATTACTCTTCTGATGTCTGTTTTGTAGGGAATGCTGGTTACCGTTTACACGTCCCTCCAGTTGGCTTTGCATTGGATCCACACCTCCAAGAGGAGCCTCAGGAAGGTCAGCGGGAAGCGCGTGCTGAGGTGCAGATTGCACGGAAGTTGCAGTGCATTGCCGACCAGTTCCACCGGCTCCACATACAGAGGGTAGGGCATCTCTGGAGGGGAAGGCGGGGGTTTAGCTACCCAAGAGTGGTGCTGTAGAAGACTGGCTCCAGGCATCAGCTAAGCAGGCTGTCATCTAAGGCAGCAGATGGACAGCAGCAATAAAATGGCAGGAGTATCCTGATGAATTTTGCTTATGCTAGATTTCTGGCTTTTCCTAAAGATTGGCAAGTAGAGGGAAGAGAATGTGTGGGATTGCATTTACTGCCTGGGAAGGTAGCTGTTCTGCATTAGCTGCTGCTATTCCAGCTCTTCCAGTTCATCAGCAACAGGGTCACTCAGTCTTTCTCCAGGGATCTCCCCCTTACCTTTTATTGCAGCTTTTACTCTTCTCCACTCTCCCCGCCACCAGTGTCTTCTCTTCTGTGGCACAAGTGGCCATCTGTGACTTATATCAGCTCCTCATGTTGGAGATGACAACAAGCCTGGAGTCTGTTCTGACACTCCTTGTTGTCTAGGGGTAGTTGTCTGAAATGTTGTGGAGTATATTTAGATCATGCTAGACTTGCTAGCAACTCCTCTGTCAGACAGTCCTAGCGAGTGTCTCAGACTTGTGACTAACTTCCTCACAACAAAAGACAGCTGTTAGATGCCATCAGGTCTAAAAACCACACTCCAGAATCTTGATTTTGTTTTCTTTTTTTAAAAAAAAAAAAAAAAGAAGAAACCCTGCTCTTCAAAGAAACAGAATAAAACCAGCACCCCTAAAACCCCTGATTCTTTCTTCCTTACCCTCCTTCCCCTGTTGAGTAGGGGTGAAATGGAAATCCCAGCCCATGCAGAGTTTGTCAGAGGCGGCAGAGGTTTGGCAATAGGCAGCACTTCACCACTTCTGTGGAAGCCCAGCAAAGAGAGTGTGTATCTGCTTGCATATGAATAAGCTGCCACTCTTGCTGACTTCAGAGAGGGACAGAAAGCTTATCTCACTCCAAGCGAGCTGGTGCTCTGCTAACTGTGGGATCGGTTGCAATTCTTCTCAAAGGTAAGTGAGGCGCTCTGTCCTGGTCGGAGAATTGTGTCTTGTGGCTGGGCAAAGGTTTGGTCCTGTCTGTGTCAGGAGAGAGATGAGGGAATTCTGGGACTCTTCATCTCCAGATAGCAGGAGGGTTAAAGAAGGTGTAACAGGAAGATTAGCCTGTAGAAATGTAGATGGGGCCATGAATGTCATTTAGCAAACTGCAGGAATAACGAGCTACCACGAGGTTTTTCACATGCGTTTTGTGTGGTTGAGCGGGGGGGGGTTCTCCGCAGTGCCACCTTTTCGCCGGCGATAGTTGAAGACCCCACTCTCTCTAGCCAGGTTCTCACAGGAGAGGGAAGGTTAACCATCCCGGTGGAGGAGCCCTGGAGTGAAGTGGTGGAACTGGTTGTAACTTGACCCCTTTCATCTCGGGGAGCGTACCTATCTGATGCCTGCGCCTTGGAAACCTCATCCAGGAATGCCCACCCAAGCCGGCCCCGCTAGAGCTGCCGGCTGGCTCGGGCTCTCTGCTGCCCCGCGGCCCCGGGGCGAGCTGCCAGCCGCGGGGGCTCCCGGTGCCACGCACAGGACGGCAGCCCGGGCCGCCGGCCCAGGCGAGCCGCCCGTCAGCCAAGCATGTGGGAGAGTTAGTAAACAAAAGCGGCCGCCTGNGAAAACAAAACAGAAAAAAAACCAAAAAACCCAACCCGAAAACTTAACCCGAGGATGGAATAGTTCAGCCAGTGGTTCTCCACAGCCTGACCCTGGGATAGGCCTTGGCGTTCGGCTCTGCTAAGGGATTCTTTCTTGTTTGTCAGGAAAACTGAGTACTGAGCCACATGTTAGTGTCCAAGGCACCATTCCCTGTGGAGCGTTTTGTTGTCATGCCCGATCCCTTCCCTCCCAGCCCTGCATGGAGGATTTCCTTTGGCTTTTGGCACAGATCTCCTGTGCAGAAGCCCCTCTGTCCTGAGTGTGCAATGACTCTTCCCAGCCTGTTGCTGAAGAAGCAAGCGGTCTGTCCCTGGAGACACGTGAACCGGTTCACAATGTGTTGTGGTTTGGAAGGGGCAGTCTCTGAGATGTGGAAAACTGGGCTGTCGTTTATCTTGCTGTGAAACTAATCCCTGGTTTGGATGCCCCACTCCAGCTTGTCTCAAACGTTTGGTCAAAACCAACTTTCCAGAGTGGTGTCTTGAATCAGATTTAGAATACCACAAAGTTAGTCACACCAGTGTGGTCCTGTGAAGTCCTGAGAGGGAGCAAGCCTGGTTTTCAACAAGCTGTGCCTCTTTTTGGAGCCTACAAAACATCTCATCTGTGAACCTGTGAAAAAAAAATGTATGTGCCCTTTCAGTGGGAGTTAGGAAAGGCTTTCAGCATTGGAGTAGTGCATCCAGCTAGCTTAAGAGTTGCCCTGTCATGGCTCTTGAGTTCTGCAAGACTCTCCAGCAGTTCAGGCAGTTCAGGTATGGCTCCCGTTCTGCTGCCGCAGCAGCAAGGCTGTGTTGACAGAAAGGCCGCTGGTTAATGTACATCCCTTGCTGAGAGAGGAACTGAGCAGGCAATAGTTGCTGAGGTTGACGTCACTGAGTTGTCATTGGACTCAGCTGCATGCATGGTCTAACCCCATCCCACACTGGGAACCCTGGAGAGTCACTGTTATCTCTTTTCTGGGCTCCCGGAGCTATGTGGTATTTATTTTGTGGTTCTTGGCTATACAAAAGATTTTTGGGTATGCATCTCGTAAGAATAAGAAAGTTGGCCGCACCTATGCTTGCTTTTGGCATGTACACCATTTTCAGGGTTTCATTTCCTATTAATATATTAAACAGAATACAGTAGTTTAAAACCTGGCTTTTTCATCCTTAGAACAGTGCTAGAGCAATAACGCAACATTCCCTAGAACTCTGCGGCTTTCATCTCCTTAAGATGCTGAATTTATTAGGAAGGACTTGAACTCTGCGTTCCTAAGTAGCAGGTCCTGCCACAGGTTGATCCAGTTTGCAAAGGGCTTTGTAGAATGACCTGCGAGACCCAGCTGTGTTTTCTGGAGCTCTTTAGTACCTCTTACCTGTCTGAGGCTGTGTAGCTTCTGGCAATACTCCCTCTGTTGTGCTTTTCTCACCCTGCCCCTGGAAAATAAAGGTAGAACCAAGCCATGCTTTTGACAGGAGAACCCAGTACCTGCCACCTCCTTCTTGGTTTGGAGCAAGTGTGCCTTTGCCATGGGATCTGTGAACTGTTTGCTGTAGCCCGGCCCGTGGCTGAGCTTAAAGGGTGTATTCTGAGGTTATGGAGAACAGAGCTGAGCTGAGGGGATCTGCTGGTAGGTCAGCTGGGATGCGCTGCCTGCGCCCCGCCTGTCCAGGCTGTGGCAACAAGTGCTTGGGCTCTGCTTAAGGTCCTAAGTGCACTTGAGTTTCCTCGCCTTGAGAAGGGGCTTCAACCTGTGCCAAACCGACAGTGTATTTCACGACATGACGTGCTGCTAGATGGGATGGGAGTAGACAACCAGAGGTGGCAGCGGCAGCAGCGCAGGGCCGCCCCTATAGGAGCATGGGGTTGTACAGGAGTGGGGTGGATGACACTGTATATCAGTATCACACCCCTTCAGTTTGACTTGCTCCATTGAGACACTGGAAGGCTACAGCTTTTTCCAAATAAAATAACTCTTTCTAAGCAGGCTGCAGCTTTGAGGGGACTGTTTTTATCACATCTCTTCTTCACGGTGATAAGATCACTTCACAGGGGATAAAATTGTCTCTTTAAGAGCCAAGGAGTGGTAGCCTTGAACAGTTCTGGGCTCAGGTCCAAGCAGAGCCACTGACTTGCTGTATGACCTCAGACAAGTCTCTTGACCTCCTTGTGCTTCAGTCAACCCATCTGGAAAGCTTGGTTTAAAAAAAGCTGAGCCTCAATGAGAACCAGATGCTGAATCAGAGCTGAGCTTTCCTGAGTAAATAAGTGCATTACAAACAACAACAAAGCCCCTTTCCAACACATCAGGAATCCTGCAGTTGATTTAGATATGCTGACCATGCTCAAAAAGCCTTCATAGATCTAGCTATAGAAAACTTTGTTTCTCTAAATTCCCCACTTGGTTCAGCAAGTAAGTCTCTCGCCATCACTACAACGGGCTCAAGTAGCCTGTACCCACACTGGCTGCGGACAGATGGCTGGGCATGTACCCGTTTGTCTCAAGTTAATGACACTGAAAATGTCCAGGAGGAAATGTTGTTTTCCTTTGAAAGTGAAACTTGTTACGTTTTGCATATTTTTTCCCCTCTGTGTCTCACGAGAGTTATTGAGGCCTCCTCTGAGACACTTCTGCTTATGCAACAGGGAGCCCATGTCTCTTGTTGGAAACTTATTGGTGTTAGAGAGTGGGCGCACAGCGCTACGTGTGCATCATTTATCCCAAACTCCATCAGGCTTTTCTCCATCATTTATTGAGGACACTCGGAATTTTTAACAGTTGCTTTTTTAAGCTGGAATTGTTTGCAGGAAACTGCCCTTTATGATGGCTTTATGTTTTAGGAAAAACGTTCAGAAAAGTTTCCTATTAATGTAATGCAGAGACTCTCAAACTGTCCCGCAGCTGAGCCTGTAGCACCGGCAGCTCCTTACTTTGCCTGTACCTGCAGTCTCTTTGAGACTTGGGGTAAGTGCTTTCATTCGTTTGTTTCCTGAGTAGGTCAGTACGTTTCAGGATCTTCTCTGCTGGCTCGTGCTTGCTGGTCCCTGCTGCTGCTGCTGCTGCTGTGCAAAACAGTGGGTCTCCTCTTCAGCTCTGCTGTCTGTGGGATGCCCGTCGGTGCAGGACTTGAATTTCCAGCTGAGGATGCAGGAGCATGGCAAGGGAGAGTACCAGGTGGAGAACTCCTGAAGTGGGTGAGCCCGGTTTAGAGGGCGGTGGGTAGGGTGGGTGTGAGGTTGGGAAGACTGAGGTGTAAAGCAAAGTTCTTGCAGGGCTATGGAATGGGGGTCCTAGGCTCGAGGGATGGAGGGTGCCATAGGGGGAAGAGGAGTTCCCACAGTCAGTGGAGTCAGGAACTTGACATGAGGAAGTGGAGACAGATTTTTTTGCTTAATGTTGTTAGATTTTTTTTCCATTTTGACAAATGACAATGAAGGAAGAGGTGGGCTTGGAAGTGTACCTTCCGGCTGTGCGTAGAAATGACACAGCAACCTGTTGCCCCTTGCCTAGCACCTGTTCTGAAATCCTGTCACTTGTGGAGCTGATTACTTGACATTTAGGTTAACAGAAACTTGCTGGACCCTTTCACATCTGATCTGAAATGATATTCCTTGGTATGTTAAGAAAATAAACTGAGAACAAGAACATAGTATACGTAGCCACTGTATAAATCTGTGTTTCTCCCGTATCTTGAATGTTACATACAGTTCTGGTTTCCTTCTTCCAAAAATGATGCAGCAGAACTGGAAAAGGTTCAGAGAAAGGCAAGGATGATGAAACTTTCATTATTCCAAAAATAAATAAATAAAAAAAAAAGGGCTAGGACTGCTAAGCCTAAAAAAGACACAAAGTGAGGGGGTAGTAATATTAAACAGAAATCAAAAGTGACATGAAGGAGATGGATAGACTAATTTCTCCCAGTACAAGAACTAGGCAAAATCAAGTCAAGTTAGTAAGAGCCAGCTCAAAGTAAATGAAGTAGTTTTTCATGCAATAGGTAGCTCTGTGCATGTTTTGCATCCCAGCACTTTACCTGGGTTCAAGGGGAATCGGAACAAGTTTATGGCCATTGAAGGAGACACTAAATAAACAGAAACCAGATCTGACTCGGGAAGTCCTAATCTCAAACTGGTTCGATGCTGAAAGAGTATTAGGGGGAGCTATTGCATGTACTTGCCCTCTGCTTTTCCTCAGGCAGCCACATAAGGCTGCTGTTGGAGGCTGGGCTATACAAACTCTCGATGCAACGGTCACATACAACCATTGTATATCGTTTTAATAAAAAACACAAAAATTTTGCCTCAGCCTAATCTACCCTTCTTCTCTACGCTTTCAGCTGACAAAAGATTTAAATGTATTATGGTTTTGTCCTGCTTAAAATAGGGGATAATGTTAAAAAGCAAAACTTCCTGCCTAGCTCTGGTAGAGGAAGTGGGCAGAGGATAAGGAAGCCCGGCGGCAGGAGAGCAACGCGAGCTCTGTGCAGCGGCCTGCTGTGGGTCCCTCACCCCACCGGACACAGGACTGCGAGTGCCTTAAGGCAGTGGGCACATAACCTCAAAATACCAAGATTGCCCACATTAAAGAACGTGAAATAATTCTTTGGGATGGTACAAGTGAATTGTTTTACAGTATTTCTGACATCACCTGCAGTACCGGTGTGTGACTTAAATAGCGTACAGCGCTGCTGCTTCTCCTCTACAACCCCAGTGGTCTCCGCAGGCTCTTCTGCATTTCCTGGGCTCTCGCAGCAGCGTGCCAGCTGTGACAGTGGCAACTGCTTGTAGCAGTGTGACAGCTGAGAAATTATTTTTCAATTAAGAAATAATTGTGGTAATATCCCACTTCTTTTTTAGTGTGGGAGATTAGGAAATGCAGGTTATAACTTGTCTGAGATCATGCAGTGATCGCTGATTGGAACCCAGTCGCTCTGCCTCCAGTCCTCCGCTTAGGTTGGTTGATCTTATTAAGATACCGCCATCTCTGAGGGGGATGATGAGATGTTTGGATTGATTATTTATGGTGAGGAGTGTGCCTGTTTGTATTTTACTCAATTAAATTTTATGGTGGAAAGGCAGGAGAGCGAGTGCCCGACTGCAGAGTCCTCCTTTGTTTCAAGCCATTGAGGAGGAATGTCCCGCTAGCCTTTTATAGTCTCTGTTTTAGGTTTTTTTGTTTCTCCGTGGTAGCTACTCGTGCCAATGGCAAAGGAATCTTTCTGAGGACTGTACCACAGCAGAAAGAATAGCGATCTAAAAATAAAAGCAGTGAGGCAACTTCTGTTAACCCCAGTTAGGTTTTCCTGAGGTAACGCTTGATGAGACGCTGGCGATGGGGACTGCAGCCACCCGCCGAGGAGCCCCCAAAAGGGCGTGCGGACCCCGACCGGCTGGCGGGTGAGGAGGAGTGGGCTCTGCGTGAGAGCGGGCGGCTCTGCCGGGCAGCGTTTGCGCTGCGGCTGCTGTGTTTATATCCCTCTCTAAATTTAGCCTCTGAGTCATCAGAACTGCTGACGAGAGGCTGCTCTGCCCGCAGGCTCCAGCGCTGCACCTGCCCGCCCGCCGGCTCCCCTCACAGCGGGGCAGCCCTGAGCCCCCCACCCCACCCCCCTCCAAAATATTTTCCTGCAAAAACTAGCAAAGTGTTATTTTAACCAAAAAAACCCGAGGTAGGCTTTAATCACTAGAGGATGTCTCCTGTCCACCGAGCAGTTTTGGGAGCGGCCTTCCTTCTTCTGGTGGGGAGGGAATCGATGCAAAATAAAGGTCAGTCCGTCCCGCAGCCTGGGCAGGTTTGGTGATAAACGGGGTAAGCTGTGAAATCGCTCTGTCTGTTCACACGTGGGGTCTGAGTGACTAAATGCGCCTGTGGCTGTGGCAGGGGGTGTGGGTCTTCTCCTGGGTGCTGAGGTGAGGCCGGGGCATCTCCACAGCCTCCCCACATCATGGGGGCAAAACCTCCGCCCCCTGCCCTGGACCCTGTGCCTCAGGTAGAGGGCAGTGGTATCAGGTGCGGCTCTCTGGAAATGCAAGACCCTTATTTACTGTGTTTACGGAAAATAAGCCGGCATGCCCCCCGGGGGTGCAGGAGGGGAAGGCTGGGGGCCTGGGAACGCGGTGGCCGGTGGTTGCCCTTCCCAGGTTGCCGTCAGCTGGCTGTTGCCATGGCGTCTGTCTGCTTCCCCTTCCTGCCCGCTCTGGAGAGGAAGGCGCGAGTGGCTGCATGTTTGTTTTTGAACTACAAGAAAGTTGAGAAAGGGCTCACCTGCGCAGCTGTGCCTGCAGCAGGTTTGGGGCAATGAACGTTGCCGTTTGCTGCTTGGACCAGTGCCTCGGCAGGGGTCAGTGCCGTCCCCCTTGCTGGGGCTGGGCAGCCCGTAAATGGGTTTTGGCAGGTCTCCTGCACCCCACTTTCCTCCTGCTGTGCCTGCTCCTGTATATCCTCTCTCCATAAACCCATGTGTTGCTTATCTTGCCTCGCAAAGCCTGACGGAGGCTTTGAGAAAGGAAGCAGTACTTGAAATGACGCCTCCCTCTGCCACAAGTTTAGTCCCACGTAAGAGAGCTGCAGGGTTTGCAAGCCAGAATGATGCAGATCCCCAAGGAAGATCCTCATCCTCATCTCTGTGTCACCATGAGAAATCGTGCCGCTAAGCTCTTATTTGGTTTTTCTCTGTTACTGTCTCCTTTTTTTCCCTGCTGCTTTTACACATGCATTATTCTTTGGTCATTAGGAATCACAGCTGGAAAGATTTGTATTTGACTTCCATTGGCCTGCATTTCTCTCTCCAGCGGGGGACACCTTCTGTAACCTCTGTTGCCTTGGGGACTGTGACTTTCTAGTCTTTCTAAGCTAAAGCATATTTTGTGGTAGCACAATATGCCTCCAGCCACCTGGCAGCCAAAACAGCCTTCAGCGATGAGTCAGCAACTGCTCCCGGTGTGCAAGTATTTTTGTTTTCAGTGAATAAATAAAATCCCAACAACTTATTGCAAATACTTGTATTAGTCATTAAAGGAAGAATGATGTTTTTATGTGCACATATGCCATTATTCTTCGTTTGCTATAATAGTGCCATTTATGGCCGTATTTTAATCCCTCTAGTTAAGACGGGATCAGAATTTGATCCTTAACCATCTGGAAGCCATGAAGCAAAGTCAAAAGTTGCCCATGAGATAAAGAGGATAGACAGGTGTACCCTTCTGTATATGTGATAGGAACATACCAGACCCACATACGACACGTGTATATGATGAATGTATTCTTTATTTTTTCAAGGAGGGATATTAATGGCACGTATGTATCAGGTGGAAAAAGTGAATCCTATTCATCTGCTAAACATTTATGCTCAAGGATTCAAGGAGCTGTGTCAGAGGGACAACATTTTTTTTAAGGTTTATTACCTGTACTGATCTTCCCTTGATCATGCCATGCAAGGGCTTAGTAGGAGTAAAAAGCCTTTGACATCTGAGATGCTCTTTGACAGATACATAGCTGTGCACTTACAGTGTGAAACATGTATTAGGAATATTAATTGTGGGGAGAGAATAAATGTCGGGTCAATCCTGTCCCTCTTTCATTTGTTTCCAGTAAAAGCCTTGCTGGTTTTTTGTGTTTGTTTACCAGTATTCTGGCTTTTAGTTCAGTACAGTTCATGGAATAGGCTTCACTAATGTACTGTTGCTGCAGAGGACACTTTTCCTGTAAAATGGCCTTTCCGTGTGACTCATTGAAGCATTCATGCTAACGCCTCAGACAGACAGTCTCTTAAGGATATCCCCTTTAAAAAGCAGCAGCTGCAATAGGAAATGGTTTTATGTGTTTCCAGCTTTGTGTTGACTTACTGTATTCACAAGTCTAGTCTTCTTTAGTTGCAGTTAGTGTAGAGGGCAAAAGAGGCTTCTTTCCATCTTGGGAAAGGAGCTTCAAAATGTTCATTGTGTTGCTACCGCACGGAGGTGGCAAAGTGTTCATCCTTCATACTTTTGTGCAGTAGTGACTCTGAGGATTGCATTGTTTTGGTGAGGGACAACTCAGCATAGTGAAGCTCAGGAAAGTTATAAACCTGTGCCACAATAATTATGAGTCTTAGAAGACTGTAAGAATTGCCTTGAAATGTATCACATCTTAAAAAATAAGATGCCAAACTCATGGAGTCACTCTCCTGGGTTTTCTGTCCTTCCTGGCAGCTAAATTGTACCACACCAAAAACCCCTCAGTCCTGAAATATTTGAGTATTTTGGTCTTGGCAGAGGCATGTCTAAGCCAAAGCTACTGAAACTTGTGAAAAGGACATTTTTTAGGCTGGGACAGTCCTTTCCATAAATTCTTTACTCTGTGTCTACTGCAAAGCATATCTGCCATTTCCATTCCGTGGCAATTGTCCCATGCTGAATTAGTACCACGGAAAGCAGATCAGCCCAGAAGTGAAGCCATAACTCTGTAAACCCCGTTATAGCTAGGCTTGCTGCTGAAGGAAGCAGTCCCAGCTTGCTCCTCTTCTCAGGTTGCCTTTCTGTTGCGCTGGCACAAGCATCAGCTTGACTACCTGATGCCATGGATCAGTTGGATTAGGATGACCTGATCGATACTAAAGGCAACTTCTTTGCCAGATCAGTTCTGGGCTTGATTGTTGTCTTGCTCTAGTTCACTTTCCTGCAGTAGTGCGAGGGGAGGATGGTGCGAGCGGGCTGCTTCAGTATGCAAGCCAGTGAAAGTGTGCGTGGGACTACACCACCGTGGAAGGAAATGCTGGCTGAATAAAGACCCAGGGAAATGCAAGCCCTAGGTCTAGGAATAAATCCTGGAAAGCTGCCCTTGGCCTAGTGCTCTATTTTTTCACTTCAAAACAAAATTAATGGTGTCAACGTCCATCATAAAGTGATTTGAGATCTTATGCTTCTTATAAGCAGGGGGACACAATGGTAAAATAATTCCTATTCTGTTCTTGCATGGAAATGTCCTTGAGTGTCTCAGGTAAATAGTGGGAAACAATTTTAACTGGAGAAGGACTAAGATGCTGTACCAAAAAAGTGGCTTCAAGAGGCAGTGAAATAAGCACAATAGAATATAAACTAAAAAAAAAAAATATTGGAGTTTTTCTTAGTATTTGTGATACCACATCCCACTGGATCTCTTGCAGGTCCATAACTCTTCTTGAAGTAGAGCTCTAGAACTCTTATGTACCAAATAAAAACAAACCCCAATACCTTCCTCAAAAAGCTCCCCCTTTCAAAAAACAGGAATGAGGATGAGCTCAATCCTTCCACTGTTTTTCCCTGAACGTGGCCTCCTTTACCTATCACTGCAAAGAACAAGTAATCCTTTTCTTCTGAGGTGACACATAAAACTTAAGGAGGAGACAGAATATTTAGAAACCTGTTACGGTGTGTGAGAAGCACAAAGCTGCCTCCTACATGAAGCAGGACATTATTATGGGGATTCTTATGTGTTTGTCCTCCTGACAGCATGGAATAGTTCAAATTGTACATGCCAGATCAGTGCACCTCCTCTTGTCTGCCCCAAAATTAACCCACTTTATAAAATCCCGTGAGTTTCCGTTAAAGAGGGTCCACCCGTGAAGCTGAGATAATACATTTCAAGTTTAGGATTTTGATACCAGTTTTTAAACATCCTTTTGCATTTCCCATACAAAGTTCCTATAAGTCACTTCTTTACCCTCTCGGCTGCCAATAGAAACAAATAATCTGCCAAAGCAGATTGTCTTCCGAGCATCTATAGTATGTTTGTCCACCGTGCTCTCCTAGCATAGTTCCCTACTTGTGGAAACTGCAGAAGGTGGCATTGTGCTTGCGTGCCACTTCACTGACATGCTACCCAAAGGTCTCTGTTTAAGGAGCAGTCCACTTAAGCTGTAATAGCTTGATAAGAACATGGTACCTAGATGTCATGGGGACATTGTGGTTCCACATGCATGTTCGAGCAGGTTTGGGACTCTGGCTCTATGGAGGAGGGTGAGAAGAATCTCTGGCGTTTGACAAGGAAGGACAAGCCTGGTCAAACCGAGCGGCGAGTAACAAAACAAAAAGCCTCTTGCTTTTTGAGACCAAATTAGGTTTTTGTAACCCATCCCTAGGGGACCGTTTATAAAAGATTGTTTTCACCTGTAAACCTAGCAATGCCTGGATCAGTACAGACTGAACCCAGGACTGATTACTTTGAAATAAATGATACCAAGCTCTAGAGTTGTTGTCTGTGGGTTATGCTCCAGACGCAATGGTGTTGAAATGTGTGATGGGAGCTATGTGAACTCTTCTAAATCCAGGAGACAACTGTTAAGTCTTGAGGATAAGATGAATGGCCCACTGCTCAGATGCAGGATGAACACAGGTTTTCTGAAGCTTGTTTTGCGTGTACTTGTGATTCAAATGGCACAGATCTACTGACGCTGAAAGACGAACATAACTTAATGACTATCTGGGAGGGCTTTGAAGAGCTGCCTATTGACACATCTCCAATACACCAACTCTGGTTGCAACTCTGTTTTATTTGTGATTATGTAAAGAATGCCTTGCAACCGTGTTGTTCTGCCCTGTTGGGCTAATCTGAGTTGAAACATCTTGTTCATATAATGTGCTTCAGTGCTCTTTTATGAACTCCTGTGTACTGAGGCAAAGTTGTTGGAAGCCAGTCTTCTGTTTCCTTGTCTGCTGGGGATTGGGGCGGGGTGGGGGAGAGATTGGGGCTGGTTTGTTTTGTTTTCCAGAAATGATCGGTCCTGCTTAGCAAATATGGAATTCTGGATGAGAAAACAAAGACTGACTTCTAATAGAGGGTTGGTTATTGAGGTGAAATAGTATCCCAGGCTGGGCAATGTAAAGAGAAACCCACCTGTTTGTATGAGATGCCATTAAAGTGCAGGAAGGTGGGGGTATAATCGGAGCCACTTTTGCAGGGGTGATTACATATAACAAAAGAAGGAACAGTGTCCCTGCCCCAAAGCTGCATTATATAGTCTGGTGTCCCCCTGAAACTCAACTCCCATGTTTCTTCCTTGACAATGGGACCTGAAATAACCTCTTGGTTTTGGTTTTTTGTGTGTTTTCAAGTATGTTCTTGCTTAAGGTTTAATTGGCTCCAGTCAGTAGGAAAGGGCTCCAAGGCTGATTATTTATGGCTTACTGTCAAAAGTGGCTATAAAAAGGGCAGTATTATCTTGGAGATGCTGGGAAGGAAAATGTGGTGGGGGGAGGGTGGGGGAGTGTGTGTGTGCACGAATGTGTTTTCTTGTACTAGATGAAATCAGAGTTTTGCTGTCTCAGCAGTGTGGTTTAAATTGAAGATTAACCCTTTGACCTTCACGGTGTCAAATCACTTACAGATGGATCACCAGTTATATTTTTTTCTTTTTTTTTACTTTTGGGGTGAAGGGGGGCCTTTTTTTTAAAAAAAAAAAAAAAAAAGGTTGTTTGTTCATGCAGCTGGGGCTTTTGAAAGGCTCAGAAGCCAATCTGATTAAAAACAGCACTTGGCTAAACTCTGCAAAATCCTACAAGCAAAAAAAAAAGTTTAATCCTCTTGTGCACAATGCATAAAGGGTCTGCTCTTTTCTTTTTGTAATGTTAGAGCTACAATTATTTCTGGAGAACTTATCATTTCCCTCTCTCCCCTCATCCCTTGCTGCACCCCCTTGTTATGCTGATGGGATTAAAGTATCTGCTCTTGAAAAGTGTAACTGAGTTGTTATTGGAAAAGAGAAGTGGTATGTTGCAATTTTAGAAATATAAATAACCTTACTTCAACTGTTCTCCTCTACAGCATCAGCAGAACAGAAATCAAGTGTGGTGGCAGCTTTTTCTCTTCCTACACAACTTGGCCTTAAACGCGGAGGCGAACAGGAACCACACTGGGCAGAGGTGAGCTTCGCCTGCCTGTTTCAGGCCGCATCCAGTCTGCAGGGAGCACTGAACAAACACTGGTTCGGGGGCGAGACATTGCACACCGCCGGCCGGATGTGAGGACTCTGAATTTCTGATACTCGTCTTCAAGTTTGGGGGTTTTTATGGACTCTTCTTTGCTGCTGCCTGCCTCACGAGGCAGGGAGCTCTTGTCCAACACTGTCGAAGGAAAGCCAGAATGTGGGTGTGTTTGGTAAAGCTTGCTGCTGGTTCCCTGTGCCGGTGACCTCTGTGCAAGGGAGGCAGATACTAGACTAACAGCTTCCTCTGCCCTGTGTGTTAGTCAATGGTAGAGGCCAGGAGTGTCATTTTGGCTGCTAGTTAAAAATGATGTCTGGGATTGATGACTCTAAACATACTTTGGGTGTCTTCCAGAGCAGAGATGCTTGATTCCTCCACAAAGAAAGTTCTTCTTAGCAATGAAAACATTCAAGTAGCTTATATCCATCAGGTTACTTGTTTTCTGTGTGGGTTACTGTTTATTTCCTTGCACCCTGCGTGAGAGAAAATCACAAAGAAATCTGATCCCTTCAATCTTCCCATTGGGCACCAGTTGCAGCTCTCTCACATGAAGTTGCTCTTTGTCATTGTTGTCAATAGACAAAAGCATTTCAGTGGAACACTCTTAAAATTAAACCTTCTTGGGGTTGCTGGTGGCTATTAGTTTCTGCCACTGTTTGCTTCCAGTTCAGTGTTCACAGTGCCTGTGAGCCAGCATGAAGCCCAAAACCACGGAGTATGACACAAGCATCATTCTTCTACAATGCTAATGTATATGGTTTTATTAGTTTTATGATGGATGTTTATTTTGTTTTGTTTTTTTCTTACTATAATGTGATTGGTCAGGAAGGCTTAGGTCCCAGGCATCCGAGAGTTTTGCTTCAGGATTTGACAGGGAAATTAATTAGCAACTAGTCTGACATGTACACTGTACAAGCAGTCTGTCCATTACTCTAGTATGTAATGTTTGGAGACTGCTGTAAGCATATATTGACTAGCAGCAGTAATATTACTTCAAGGGAGATCTTCTAACAGTTCCCGGTTTGTATGCACTCAGAAGTTTGTCCATATGACTGACAGTATTGGACCAGCACAGGGAAATTATCTTACCAAAAGGAAGTAGCCTTAAATATCGATGGCTACTTCTCTGTAGCCTTAAATATCTTTAGTTCGCAAACCCAGTGACAACTAGGGTACAACAAGAACAGAAAAGCAATACAGACTTTATTTTCTTCAGACCATTTCCATATTGCCACTGCACCTTGTTGTAGGTCTCAAATGATACAACCAGCGTGAGGAAGAGCTGTCCAGAGAATTGCTCTTCAGTCCTGTTACAAACATCGACTTCAGGTTTTGAGGAATTCTTCTGCTCTTGATCCACTCTGAAAAATAAGCATCACTGTATGGGAAGAGTAGTTTACTTGCACATACACTTTCTTCTCCACCCCTCTCTGCATATCCTTCTCGAATTCATGCTTTCTCTGGTATTTGTATAATCTCATCATTGCACTGTAGTGTCTGGTAACAATTTGCTGAACACAGTTAAATTTGGAATTTCTCCCTCTCTCCCAGCCCCATTCTCTTGATTTGCATGCTGCTCTACTGTGGCAAAATGTGCTTTAGCTCCCTGAAAGAGGTCCCCAAGCCTTTTTCACTTTCATATATTCACAGTCACTCTCTTTCAACATAAGGAGAGTTTATGTGAGAAGAGCTTTTTTTCCTCCTATGTTATTTTTCTAGCTAGAGCTAGAGTAATATGTTTGTCCATGATGGTTAATAATTCATATAAATAAATCTCAAGTAATATTTTGGGGGGTGGGTTTTATGGAGAGGGAGGGTGGGAGATGTTTTTTTTT
>VYXH01000100.1:82819-141927 GCA_013397275.1 Burhinus bistriatus | reverse complement strand
ATTGGTTTTGGGTTTGTGTTGTTTCTTTAAGCATGTGCACTACAGGGTTACCCAGAGGGATACAAGTGATAGCTGTTGCTGACTATGCTGCAGCAGTATGGGAAGCCACTCTCTGCCCGTGTTGGCAGAGATGAGGCTTTCCATACCTTGCTTTGCGCAGTCTGCTTGGAGTAAAGGCTGGTCATTGGAGAACGAGGACTTAAATGGGGGGGGGAAAGCCTGAAGGGTAGTGCAAGCACAGACTGCATTGAGGACCCCTGAGAAGCTGGACGTTAAGGAGAAGACTCTTAAATCAGAAGCTCTTAAAAGAGGCAGGAGTGGAAGTGCAGGGGCTCAGGAAGCAATGCAGCAATGCATGCTCGTGCTTGCGTTTTCCCACTGATTGCCAGGACCCCTTTATCAGGAACTATCAAAGCTACATCGTAACAGCCCTTCAAACTACAGCAAGTGCATCTGACACTTAAAAACCATCGTGAGCTTTCCCCTTCCCCTCTGCCTTGACTTGACTGCCAAACAGGCCAATAAGGCCTGTTCTCTGGATGTGTAAGCTAGAAAGATAGGTCTGGTACCGGCGCTTTCTGGTGTTGCAACCCAACCAGTTTTACCAACCAAGGTAAAGCTCTTCTTAACATGGAGAAACAAATACCTGAAACCATTCCTCAGTCAAGCTGCCTGCCTCAACAGAGTCATTTGGCTCAGGGAAAGACACATCTTTGCTAGTCTGTATTTCCCGCTGTAACAACAGACTTATCAAAATTGGTCATGCCAGGGTCTCAAGTTAAAATCTCCTTGAACAACAATACTTCATTGGAGACATACAGCTAATGCTAGACAAAGGCTGACTTCCTGCAATATGTGTGTTGGTTACTGGTGCCAGAGATTTACAACCACTGATAATATATTTTAATTATATTCCATATCTGCATATCTTGGAGAAAGGAAATATGCTCTGTCAACCCAAAAGTCTTATTTTTCTTCATGTAGATTTGGAGGGGCAAGCTGGTTATTCACTTAGGTAAAAGCAGCTACTTTGTACTTACAGTCTCACCTACTTGAGGAAATAGCGGGAAGATCTCACGTTTATCAGCAAATACACAGATGCACAGCACCCATGTATTTATCACCCATTCCACGTTCGTAAGGCCCATTTAGCACGCGCTGTGGAGATCTTCCCTGCAGAGTAGCTATTAGAGTGTGGCCACAGACATATGTTGATTGTTTGGGGAATCCAAAACAATTGGATTGTTTCCAGTTCCAAGGAACATGGTTTAAGTCCTGTTGGTGAAGGAGTATGCTTGGGTTTTTAGATATTAGTTTGTCTTGGTGAAAGGAATGGGGCACTGTTTGTGTTGTAAAACTACAGTCTAACAATTTAGAAAGAAGAGTCGTATCTTTCTCCTAAAACAAATTCCTATTTTTAATGAGTTCTTAAGAAGCGCTTGAGCTGCTGCTGATGGTACCAGCAACCTTGAAGTATCTTGCTTGCCTTCCCCAGATCTCCAAAACAGCTTCAGATTCAGCTCTATTTCTTTGAGGGACAGAGTTCTTCCTATCCCTTCCCAACTTCCCACCCTTTCAAATATCTTGTAACCTGCCCATCCCTGGATCCAGCAAGCCTGGTGCTAGTAGGGAATAGTTAGTTTTACTTTGGTTTCCTGCAATTCTTGAAAGCTGAGCCAGTAATCACAAAGTGACTGCCCAGGGATAGCTGCAAACTGCCGTAAATAGGATACAACAAAGGCAGGGAGAGGACGAATTTACATGGAACGAGTTGCCTGTTGGATCAGTGTGTGGGACTGCGGCTTTCTCCCAAGGTGCTGATAATCCCTGGTAGCACTGAATTCCTGCATAACTGATCACATATCTCAGTTTAAATAGCTGGTTGTTATTAAATGTTTGTTGGCGAAACTCTTGTTAGAGGAGTCCTGAAAGAAACTTCCTTATCAGCCTTTGCTTTGGAGCTGTGTATCAACAAGGGAATAGAGGCAAGGAACCCAGTCCTTCTTGATGCAGAAAGGGTGATTGCCAAGGCATCTTTCTTTCTACTGGCCATTTACTTTGTCCCCTCAAGCCTGGATTAAAGGTATAGGCGATGTGTGCATGTGAGCTTACTACAGGCCTGGAGTTGCTCCATAGCAGTCACTGGAGCTGGACCCGAGGTTAAACTTCATTCAGTGTGGGGCTTGGCACTCTTCTGGGAAACTGCAGATTCTGCCCATTAGCAGACTAGGGAGAAGGGTTGGTTTTTGTAAGAAAAAGCAAAATTACTTGAGACAGTTGTTGCAATGTGACCTTGTCAACTCCACAATGAATTTCACCCTTCCGCTGCTGGTCCTGACCCATATCTCTGCTGAAGCTGTGGAAATGGTGAGACTGTGACACGCTGTATGGTGTGCTATTGAGGGTATTTTTAAAAGGAAAAATAGGGAGAGCACTCAGCATATGTGCTAGGATCAAACAAGAATGCAGATATGTGGAGGTCTTGCCTTGTTTTACCAGCAATATTTACTGCGGGATTACAAGTAAAAGGACCGTGGAATGCCTGTTCGTATTCATGGGAGCTCTGCACATGGACCAAGCACTATTGAGTATTAGCATAATTTGACAACAAATGTTTTTAATAATGTCCTTCAAAAGAGTCTGTCTTTCAAACTGGCATTTGTGATCATTTGCAAAAATGCCTACCTGTTGCCTTTGATTGTTTTAGCAAGAAGAAATACCTCAAGGAATTGATAAAAGATCCTAGGACAATCTTTTACAGTTCCTAAAGACTTCAGTGGTCTCTGTTTCTTTGGTTTGCATGTGTTCACACAGGTGTTACACAGCTCAGTTCTTCTCCACCAGGAAAAGCAGAAAAGACCAAACACATCAAATGCACTGGAATGTAATTGTGTGCGTGTGCGTGCGCTTGTGTGTGCGTGTGTGTTCTTAAACTGAATGCAGTCTGACATCCCCTACCCCTTCTTTCTTCCACGTGCCTCACCTTCCCCCTTAGCCACAGAAAGGAGGGTCTCTTCCTGCGAATCCCATGCTGGAAGTTGGTTTCTGGGAAGCGAAACCTAATGTCTGTGGGCTGTTTTTTAAAGCCATGTTTCAGTTCTGTCTTCAGACTCTTTGCTGCCTTTGGGGAATGGAGGGGTGGGAAGGGTAGATTCTTAAACTGTTTTTAAAATCTATTATGGAAATTTTGCATGTATAAAGTTATTCTTAAATCTAAAGGAGTCTCCCCGATTTGTGGACACAGCTCCAGGAGAGCATCGTCACAGATTCCTCAGCTCCAGTTTTCATCAGACTATTCTGAAAGGAAAATTTGGTGACAAAAGGGGGAGAGGGTGGTGTGATGGAAAGACGTCATTGTCAGTATCTCCCTAAATAAATGTCAGAAGTTAGGCTTGTAAAAGGGAAATTTCAAAACAGCCCAAGGGATTTGTATGTCTGTTTCCACCAGGTGCATTTGAAAATCCTGCCACTAAATTTGAGTTTGGGAATCTAGACTGTTGGGGTTTTTTCGGTAAAACTAATCATGTGTCTCTTCTTCTGTTCTCTTCAGTGGTAGGTAGTACAGTCTCCCACGTTTCTAGGTAAAATTCACTGATGAGAGTACTGTGAAATGTGGATTCACATTTTCGCCCTCCCTTGCATGATTTTTCTACTTTGGTGGGATACTTTTTTTTTTTCTTTTTTAAAACTTCAGAGTCCTTCATCTGGAAAACAAAAAGGGTGAGGTGAGCTAGAATTTGCAATGTACTTAATAAATTTTCCCTCAATGGAGGGTTTTCCCATGAGTTCTGATATTCACCAGAATATGATACTGTCCTGCTGCAGAAGTAAACCCGATGCTCTCCTGTGAGATTTCTGTCTGGATTAGTCCTGAAGTGCACACACCTTCTTTGCCATGGACTGAGACCCAGTGAGAATGTAGCATTTTGTTTATCCTGGTTGTGTGCCTCCAGGACTCCTGCCTGTACCAATGGTGACTGGGCAGAGCTCCTTTTTTTTGTATCTGTGCAGTATATTTGCTTTGTGCTTTCTTTCTTTGGTGCTTTTTAATACTTTAATACTTGGATTTTTTTTTCTAATAACTGGTACAATTTTTAATAAAATTGTTAAATTCTTTGTCTGTGTTCTTTGTTTCATTTTTTAAGGGATGGAGGGCACTTACACATCTGACCCGTTCTGGAGTTACCCAAATCAGTGATACAATTTCGGTTGTTCAACTTCGAAAATATCTCATAGATCCTTTTATGTGCACCCTAGTACCAGACCCTGCAACAAAGACAAGATTTTCTTTCCAGATTGGACTGCTGTCCTTAGGCATAATTTAATTTATGAAATAGACTTTCAGGGAGGTATATACCCCTGCTTGGGTAGAGAACTGCTGCTACTTGGCGCTGCACAGTTAACTTGCTGCTTCAAATCAGGAAGATCTCTTAAGACATACGTGGGATACATCCTCTAAATTTGCAAAATGTAACCTCTGACTGATGGCTGCCTACCTACTGCCTGCGCAAGTACACTCAAAGGCACTCAGGCCTTGAGGATATAGACTCATTGCTTGGGAATCCTACTGGGGAAATATGGTTCTCGCTGGTCTTCTGATGTAAAGGCAGTGGAGGAAGGTGGCTGTGCGTTTGAGAGGGCTTGTAAAGTGGTAATGACTCCCTCAAACACACACATGAGAATGTCTTGGCCATCGCAAGTGACAGCAAGACACATATTTTGGTAATCATCAGGCCTGTCCTTAAGTTTTACTCTGTTCCTGCGGGAAAAAACTACCTCCATTAAGTAACGGTAGTTAACCTCGGTGGAGCAGAAATGGTGATGTGTGTATTGCAAATTATTTATAATATAGCTGGTGAAAGTCCTTCAACCACATTCCTCCTCCAGTGCGATGCTGCTGGTACAGTGTTCATGGGAGGCTTTAGGGAACCCAGTTAACAATCCTACCCGATGTTAAGTTGCCTCGGCTGGTGTGTGCGTGTTACAAAAGGGTCTTTCATTCCAAGAACACATGATGTGTGTGGTATGAAAAGCCACATGTGCATCTAAGACCACAGGGGGAAAAAGACAGTTTTTCTTTTCATTGTATTAGATCTAGTGAGAAGTGTGTCCCCTGGCCAGCCTCATGTGACCGTGAAAGAGCCTGTTGTAACACACTGATACGAGGGGACAGAAGTGAGATTGACTTAGATGGGAGTGCTGGCTCTGAGTTTCCTCATTCTCATGTGGTTAAATTCTCACCATTAATTAAATCCCCACTCTTACAAGCTTTAATATTTCTTGTATCAAAGAGAAGAATTGCTTTTAAAAATGAACGGCTCGTAATGCTACCCCAGAAGCATTTGCCAAAGCAGCAGGATGCATTGCACCTTGCTCAAAGCAAAGGCAAGTGCACAGATGTATGGATGGCCTCCCTTCCTCTGAGATCTCCTGGATTAATCTTGGCTTTTTGGTTTGGCTCTATCATGACCTGCTGTCTGTCACCCAGCCATGACAACGTAGACTCAGGGTGCATGGAAACATTGTCAAGGTTAGGCATCAGTACCAAACACTACAGGCTGGAACATTCCTATTACAATGGACATTAATACATATTTTTTTGTAGTTTGAAAGATAGCCTAGAAAACGTACTTCAGAAAAGCTTTCTCCTTAAAATACTAAGCCTGCATACTAACAGGGCACTTTCAATCTATTTTCAGCCATGGCCTCTTCCATGGCAATCACAACATGTCCCTCATTTTCTGTACTAACGTGACTAGCACTTTAAGGGAAAATGAGTTTCGTTATTAAGTTCCTAGTAGTATGCTGTAGGGACAAGGTAAAAAGTTTAAGTAGGATTACTGCTTCAAGGAAAAAATGTTTATCAAGAAGTGCTCAGCCTGTCTCGTTAAAAATAATAAAGCACTCTGAGGACAAGAAAGTTCTTTGGTTGCGCAAGCTACTGCACAAAGCACTCTATTTTCATGGCTCTGGCTGCTGAAGTTTAGAAGCCATAGAAGTTTAGTATATGGATTGGGGAATATTTTTCAAGCGCTCATAACATTACTTTACAGTGCAGTAAATGTGCCAGTCCTTAGTCTCTGCAGTGTATATGCAAGCTTGGAAGCAGCTCTACTAACCAGCCTTCTCCTTGTGCTCTTATACCTGAGTAATTCAGAATTAATCCAGCCCCATTTCCTCCTTTTGCCCCCCCCCCCCCCCCCCCCCGCCCCCCCCCCCCCCCCCCCCCCGGGGGGGNGCCCCATTTCCTCCCTTTCCCCCCCCCCCGTCCCCCCCCCTCCTTTCTATTTATGGAGAGAAGGGGTTCGGGAAAGAAAAAGTGTCCCAAAAGCAATTTTTGACAGTTATGGTGTTAAAATGCAAGAGCTGCATTTGCTTCATTGTGCATATTCTTGGTTCCTACTGAAAGGTTTGAACTGAAAGAAACCTGTTTCCAACAGGAGTCTAACAAAGAGCGGATGATAATTTCTGGCAGTGAGTTGTCTTCCACCTGACATGATGCGTGGTACCCTAACACACGTACAGAGTCCGACAACAAACCACCAGGCGTGAAGCACTGACGTCAGTATTCGTATTCCTCTCTATAAGTCCTTTAAATCTTGATTTCTCTTAAATGAATTATGTTCTCTGTAACATTCATAATGGACTCTTTTCTTTCTCTATTAAAGTCTGTGTCAGCATTCTCCTTCTCTGTGTTTTGCCTCAGGGCTCTTGATGTATACAAAGGCTCCTCTGTTTTCTGCTCTTAGTCACACGCTTTCACTCTTAACCTCAGCGCTATAAACTAAACATCCACCCACTATGGCTGGAGATGACCCTGTTTACGTCTGCTGCTCAAATCACGACAGCAACAGTCATGAAACTATGTTTTCATGGAGACAGCTAGCTCTTAATAAGAGGACAATGAGGCTTGACTTCTTATAACACTATGAGTTTTTGCAAAAATGTCAACAGAAATAAATAGCCGGGAAAAGTTAATGGAATCTGTAAAGAAATGGCTTCTTTCAATCATTTTACTTCACCACCTTTTTAAATTACCGTAGATGATTCATTGTAGCAGTCCGCTGTGGTATTGGGACATGCCAACTCAATCCAAGACAGCAAGGGCACAGGTAGGGGAGTGGGCCTTATGTTAACATTTCAGCACTGGTCATGGTAATTGGCCTGGAGCGCAACTCTTTGCTATGCCACCAGCAGATGTAGAACAGCAGGGTCACCAGCACCTCTGAGAAATTCCCATTTTTGGATGCCTTTGCTATCAGCCTTAATGCCACAACTGCTAAGCCGGGGGCTGGTTGAGAAGATGGCTCTTCCTAAGGAGACCACCAGCCTGTAGGAAGCAGGGTGAGCAGCGACGGGCTTGAGAACATGAGGGAAAGGGGCAGGAACACTGTTAACAACTCACAGTGTGGGACAACCTCTTTTGTTGATGGTTGAAACAGGCTGCCGAGCTGGAGCCAGGTTTGTTTCTCTGCAAGCATGATCAGCTGAAGAGCGTGCTGGGAGCAAGGTGGATTTCTCCATGAGGGGCTGCTGCTCTCCTGGCTGGGTCTCAGCAGGTGCCGCTGGAGGCAGAGCAGCCCTGGAGGACCGGTCAGTCGCTCTGACCGCCCACCTCACCCGAGGTCACCTGCTGCACTCTCCTTTCCTTTCCATCATTTGGCAAGAAGATGCTGAGATGCTGTTTTTATGAAATTGATTTCAGTGTCTTCCCAATGGGTCTGTCCTATGACCCTGCCCATCACATCCAGTGCCGGGGCAGCAGCTTGCCGGCACTCCTGGCACCGCTCCCCTTCACACAGGGAAGCGCACAGCTCCACAGCTGGCAGCCAGCTTGCTCGGTCTCCTCGGCGCTCACACACAGCTCTCCTCTGACAGGATGGGGTCGCAGAGCTCATTTTGCCTGTCAGTGTGAGCACGCTCCCCATAGAATATTTGCTGGCACTTTCATTAGTCTAATTTTAAGTATCCCAAGTGAATGCCTTTCTACTATTTCCCTTGGGAGACTGCTGTACCTACTAATAAATCTCACTGACAAAAGGTTTTCCCCGATATCCATCCTAACTTCTTTCTCTCTTAATTATATTCCAATACCCTAGTTGTATGTCCTTGTGTCACTTTGCAAGGAAACCTCACCAAAGTCATTTCTGTAACTAATGCACCCCAGAGCTCACTGAACTCCTTGGCAAAAGCTCCTGCTGACTTCAGTGTACTTGCAACTGGCTTTTGGGGAAAGATCTGCCTTCCCCCTCACTGCAAGCCTATATCCCTGGAGCCGGTGTGGTGCAGCACGGCAAGGCTCGGTTAGTGTTGCCACCCATCCCTTTCACTGCTGCCCTCGTCCCCTTTCTGCCTGGGGCCACCAGAGACTTCAGTGAGGGTCCAAAAATGGAAAACAAGATATTTTTCAGGCTTTCAGAGGTGCCCAGCACCCCTGCCTGTTGGCACTGGCTTCTCCAGCGGGGCCGGCAGCCTGTGGGATTCGGGGCCAAAGCTCCAGCAGTATGGTTTGGCACATATGTCCTGGGAGCAGCTCACCTGGGAGCAGCAGTCTGGCTCCATCACCCAAGTGCCACCGGTCTGGCAGCCACGGCTGTGTCCCTGCCTGGCAATATCCCTGCTTGGGCTTACAGTAGTAACAACATGACATTCGTTGCTGCAAAGTCGGATGTAGTAAAGCGTTTCCCTCCATTTCCTTCCCCGTACAATCGTGAGTCATGCTTCTTGGGAGCAGATAACTAGGGAAACGAAACAGTGCCTCGAGTTGTGCCCAAACATGAACAAATACTTAATCAATCAGGGATTTATCAGAAAAACAAATGTTTAATGATGTAATCTGTTATTTGGAGCTGACATTATGTGGTCCTTATGCCTCCACCTCAACTAGGCACTTTTCCTGCAGGTAGCCTCACCCACAGAAACAAAATCATCCTCACTCCCACTACGGTAGTTCACTTGCCCTTTGGAAAAGAAGAACCAAAGCAGAGCACCTGGGTTCTCACCAACCACCCGTGAAGTTGCCTTGGGTGAGTCTCCCTTGCTGGAGGGGGTTCACCACAGCCCACATCTACAGCAGGTCTCTCCTTGACGTGGTAGATGTGGCTTGCAATTCCTAATACCACACTGTGTTGTGGTATTTAGTTAAAGGTGCTTGGAGTCAGTTAACCAATTTGGCACTTTATCGCCCTCCTTATTTTCTTTGTGCCTCAGTGGCCCACCCAGCTGCCTCCCCACTGAGGACACCAGCCTGAGTGGTTTCCACTCCTAGACATCTACTGCTTCTTAGGTTGCCTGAGGTGCAGCTCAGGTGCCTGGTTCAGGGTGGTGGAGCTGATGGAGTGGCTAGGCACCCAAAAGTTGGGTGTTGCAGAGTTCAAAGTTAGGATGTTAACTTCCCTTTGCCTTTGTGCTTCTACTTACTCATCATTGTGTAAAATAGGGTAGTGCGTTTTGTTAATCTCAGAATAGACACAGTTCTATAATGGGACATTACTTCTGTGCACTGCACTTCTTTGTCTGCGATAAGATATGGCTTCTAACGTCTCATATTTTTTTGAGTTGGTACTTGTCCAGAGCACTTCTTCATCTTGCCAACTAGTGATTAATTGGCTGTACTGAAAGGTTCAACACTTTTCTGTACATTTACCAGAGGAGGTAGAGGAATGTGTGCTCTATATAGAGTAAAAGCATGCCCTAAGTGGGTTTAAAAATGGGTCATCACTTGCTCGTTTTAGAATCTGTGCCCTTAAAACACATAAGGAAAGGTGCCCTACCTTTTTGGTACCATTTTGTAAAATCTAATGATGAGGGGGAGTCTCAGTGGAAAGTTCAGAGGCTTTTGTTTATCTTCAGGTAAACAGTACAGATGGCTCAAGCACAAACCTCCTTGTCCTACCACAGTGTTGCCAGCTGTCATAAAGAATATAGTTTTGTGCCTTGCTGCAGAAATTTCCATGATGATGATACAATTTTTACCTCCTGACAGTTCAGGGGAAAAAAAATTATTAAAAGAGGTTGGCCTAGGCAGAGCCTTGTCATCTGTAGTTTCAGTTACAGCACCTATGCTGACCGAGATGTCTTTCTGCATGCTGAGCCATATATTAAGGCTCTGGAGGGTTAATGGTCTGCTTCGCAGCTAGGAGACTTGCAAACACTTTGAGCAAAGCTTGGAATGGGACCCAGCTTTCTAATTCACAGAACTACATCTCAGCTACTTGCTACATAGCCTTTTAAAAGGAAATCCCAAATTAGGACCTTCTACAATCCTTGTTATCGCCCTTCTGCAAGAGAACTTTGTGAAGCAATTTAACCTTGTTCCTACTTCTGTGCTAGCATCTGATTCGTTAGCCCTAAGGTTGGAAATTCATGCTCTTGCAACCAGACATCCATGGTTCATGTCTTGCAGATGACCCAAACATGGGTGTGTTTCAGCTGGCCATGATGCTTGTAACCACTAGACCACAATCTGTTCCCAGAGCCAAGAATAGCAGGAAGATTTCTGATGTTCAACTTTCAACAAAGCTGTCTCACTTGCAAGACATTTTGGAGTGTTGGCCATGTTAATAAACTGACAGGGACCCTAGGAGTGGGCAGGTAGTACTGGAAAAGGAAAGGCAGGACAAAGAAGAAAAAGGATTTTTTTAAAGCATTTTCTAGTCTTGTTTTTTAGTGTAGGTTTTGTTTGGGTTTTCTTTGAGTCTGACTCACAATTTTTACATTTGTGGTAGGTTACAGTGTTGCCAAACCTAATATATCTTACCCTTCATCTAATCCTGTCTCCAAAGTTTTCATGCTTATTCAGTCCTTGATCTGTCTTCTGGGATGGCTTCTAAGGATACCAACCAGTAGCAGATGTGATACAGGTTTTTTTGTATTGTGGATATCTCCTGAAAGATTTGCACCAAAATAAGAAAACAGCAACAGCTTTTGGGAGCTATCAAACACCCCCCCAGACAGTCGCTACTTTTGGTCATTGCCAGCCTAAGTTGATTTGAACAGGGAACTGATAAAGAAATGCTGTCAAGCCCAGGCAAGTTATGTTTCTGCTTCTCCATCTGAATCATTTCTTGACTGCTTGTTGAATGCTTGAGAGCAAGTTGGGTGCCTTCCAAAACAAAGCAAAGATAGCCTCCCTGTCCCAGAGAGGTTACAGAGCAAACAGAGACTACCCAGCGTGTAATAGCAATCTTCTGTGCATATGGGAAGCAACGGAGGCAGTTGATCATATGGATTGTGTAGGCAGGACCTAAAGACAGATGTGAGGCCATATTAGTTACTTGTCTGTGTTATTAGTCTGTTGGAGTTCCCCGGTGCGCGGCCCTGGTGCCCCCAGGCAAGGGGAGGCGAGTTTTGGAGCCAGCCCTGGGTCCAGGCCGGTGGCCTCACCGCCTGCCTCTCCCTGCCTGCCCTCCTGCAGGGGACATGGGGCAGAAAAGACCCCAAGGGTCCTTTGCATGCACTGCTTGTCCCAAGGCAGCCAAAGCCTGGGTTGAGTTGAGGCTACCTTGGACACTACGTACCGTGGGGAGGAACCTGGGAGCACTTCATGTCAGCGACAGGAGGGATGCAGCCCAAAACAGGCCACTGAGCCAAGACGTGTCCCACGGGTTGCACTATACACATACGTAATGTTTTAAACTGAGCTTAGTAAAAGGATTTGTAGGGATATCCCACATGATCCAAGTGACCAAGGCTTAGTTACCAAGCTTTTCAACAGGAAAGGAGGCTGAAATCAGAAATTATAATGTTTTGGCATACATAAATTACAGGTTCATCTCTCTATGTACTGACAGTTATAAACAGCTCTTTCTTGGCCCTAAGTCAGATGTATGGCTTTGACCATAATTACGTTCTTTGTAGATAACTTATTTTTGGTTTGGGTACCAGAGCTTTTGTAATGGACCTGGCCTTTGCATTGCTGTTTCTGTCTCCTGCTCCCTTTTTCTGCCACGGTTGCCGCCTCCTGCCACCAGCAGCATCTGGGTGCTCGGGACAAAGGACCTGCAGCATGGGTCACCAGCAAAGGGAGGGGAGCTCGGCAGGGAAAAACTCTGAGTTTTGAGCAGGACCTGTGATGGCAGCCTGGTGAGAAGCCCTGGCATGGTGGTGTGTGGTGAATGGGGCTTTGCGCTGCCTGCCTTCCTGCCTGCCAGAGGAGGAAGCGGTGTTCTTTATCACTCTTGTTTCCCTCTGTCCTGCAGTCAGGTTTTCTGCTTGTTTTTCGTTGTGCCCTTCATGTGTTTTCCATCTCTCCAGAAATCACTGGCTTTGTTTAAAATAGACTGGGAGCAGCTGCCAAGACTTTATCCAGAGAGAGAGAGAAAAGCGCACGGACGCCAAGTTCCTATAGAGTTATCAAAAGCTTTCAGTCCCCATCAAGACCTCTGAATATACCAGAAACCTGGTCTTCTCAGGAAGAGCTCTGCATAGTCACTGTAGCTCTTCCTGCAAGAGCCACCGAAGCATTTCTGCCCGGGAGAGTGGACCTCAGCTCCCCGTGGTGTCTCCCAAGATCTGCTTGTAAGTGTCCTCACAAGTCTCTTACATACTGGGATTTTGGTCTTTCTTTGCATTACACTGAATATATACAGAAAAATCACAAAGGTAGAGGAAAATGGCTTAAGGATGTTTGACTCAGAAACATTTAAAGGTACTATGCTCATGAAGTAATAGATTTCATCAGAGCACAGCTTTGTGTTGTCAGCTTGTAGCCAAGGAGGATTCACCTTGGGGGTCTTTGCTGCATATGTTTGCCTTCTTTTTATGCTTTACCATCTTTTTTTAACCCAACCCTAAAGGGATTTCCTGCTGTGTCTCCGAAAGGAGATGCTATTGCTAAGTAATTCCCAGCTGGGAGCTCAGCATCTCCTCTCTGCAACAGTTCAACTCAGCAAGATGATAAGTATATGTAAAATTGAAAACAGAATCAGCTCCTTCATCACCAGAGCAAAAGATACTAAAATGGAGACAAAAATGAATATCCTTTGCTTTTAGGTAGACCAGTTTGATTTACCTCTGGCTTTTGGACCTGTTTCCTAATATTTCTTGATCAGAAAAGCTTACTGAAAATACTTGAGGTGGCTGGTGGGGAGAGACTTTCCTAACAGAAGCAGCTCTTTCTGATATAAAGTAAACAAGCCTGGAGCAGGCTTTATGAGCACCACTCCTCCCACCAGGAGCAAAAACGCCACAGCTGAAAGCCAGCAGCTCTGACGTTTCAGTTGCTAGAACAAGCTGTGATGTACATCCGAAAGACACCAGCAGCAAAGGGGTGTTCCTTGCATGCTTTGGTTCCAAAGGGGCAGCAAAGTCTCATTTTGATGGGGACACTCTGCCATCTCTCGCCACCTGCTCTTTCACCTCGCAGTACAGCATCAGGGAGGGAAAGCTGCCTCGTCTGAAGGGAGTGCGGGGTGGATGCCAGACTTTTTTAATGTTTAAAGGAGGGGGAGAGTTACAATTTCAGATGAAGTGTAAAAATGATGATCTTCTGTTTCTCCTCCTGTTGCTCATCTTCCTGCTCCCCTTAAAGGGTCTCCTTCTCTACTCAGCTCTGTCACAAGTAGTCTTGGTTTGGTGCAGCTGGTTTTGTTATGTTCTTCCTCTTACTCTGCCTAGGAAAATACCATCGTCTTGCCACTATTTTTCCCTGCATGCTGAAAGAGACTGATAGAAGCAAAGTCTTCTGCAAGTCCTGGCTGCAGTTTACATTAGTGAAGGCAGCACAGCTCTTCTATGAGGTCTGGGGGAGCTGGATGCCAAGGTGCCTCCCAACTCCGCCACTGGCATGGGTGCAGCATCTTCAGGGAAATGGGGGTGTCTCTGACTATGCCTCCCATGTATGTGTGTGTATCCCTACTGTGATTAAATCTACAGTTATGGTAAGCACATGGAGAACTCAATGCACAACGTACGAACTTGTTGTTTTGAAAGTCTGGGCAATAACATCTTGATGACTCACTTTATCTCTGTAAATAATGGCTGAAAAATACTTATTTCTTCATAGTATTGTGAAGATTCAGAATACTTCAGAAAGTGTTTTGGGGGAAATCACTGCTCCTAGTACTATTACAAATTAAATCTTTGATCATTCACCTCATTCATGGTGTTAACGCTCCATAAGAAAGGAGTGCTACTTTCATTGCTTTTTTCCTAATACTGTTTTTCTGCCATTTCCTGCATAAGCAGGGAATACTCACGTAGCCCCGAAAAATCTTGAGTCACAAAACCATTCAACCTGATGCACTGAATACCTAATGCAGCACTGAGGCAGGTGGTGATCGGTTCTTCCAGAAAGCTCCGCATCCGTTGCAGGAATTAGCCTTATTGAGGAGGGGGGAAGGAAGTAAGGAGACAGAGTAACACAAAAACGCTGGTGCTGTGAAAAACAGTGAGGTGTAAGAGGGAAGAGATGCGACACCCTGAATAACCAGAAAGAACAAAGCACAAATTAAGCCTTTGCATAGCAAACAGAAATTTATAAAAGGCGTCAGACCAGGATGCTGCTTCTTTTTGAACATTTGAACAGTTCTGAAAACAAAGTGAATTAATAGTTTCCAAACCTAGCAGGTAAATTTGCAGCAAGCAGCAAGCAGAAACATGAGAAGAAAGAGGGTGGTAAAGCAATATTAAAAAAGAAGATTACAGACTGGAAATTGGGCTCAGTGCAAAATCTTTTTTTTCTGTCTTTTTTTTTTTCAGTTACTGTAACTATAAGCAAGAAATGCGTGCCAGAGGAAATGAGAATTTAAGAAAATATAGACAGCTTGGCAGGGCCACAAAATGAAGGCTTTAAGGAAAGAAAATTTAGAGAACAGAAGGAAATATTAGTTGGAGAAATGATAGCAGCATAAACCCATTAACTTTTCAAAGAAATAATCTTGCACCCAACTTTTTAACATCAAAGTTCTTTACTGCATGAAAATGATAAGTTTTGTCATATTGATCCTGGGTGGGGGGGAAATTATGTGCATGCTTTTTTTTTTTAACCTGTTGGGAGAAAAAAATGCATACACAAAGGCAGGGAAAGAGGAAACTGATTCCAGCAATTGAATAGTTAAGCTGTTGGAATAGTTACCAGACACTGTTTCTGTAGGAATGATGAAGCTGAGATTTAGAAGACGTTGAAAGAATTGTGATTCCGAATGGCCAAATACACATTAGTGCCCCCACCTTGACACAAATAAACCACAGCTGCCTGGACAGCATAATTCCCTTTTGGCTTGAAACTGTATATGTTATTTAGAAGGCTCTTTGAGAATAGAAGTAGCCCAGTGAGAGATTCATAGAGAAGCCAGGGATCTAAAGCTGACCCAGCAAATAACTGCTTCTCGCTGCCTGTGCAAGAAAACTGAGGCAGTTGGATCCTCAGCAAAGGTAGCTGGAGATACGGAAAAAAAAGCCCTGATCCTTTCTTCTAAGAAGATAACAAAGCAATAGCAGGTGCTCAGAGGCCGCTGTGAAAGGCCTGGTGAAGCTTGCGCTGCCATGTTGGCCTTTGGTTGGTTGTCAGCAAGGCGTGGTATCTGGCTCCTCCTCGTTCTGTAATGTGTAATTTTTAGTCTCTCCAATACATGAAGTCACCGAACCTTCTGACCTGTTTACTCAGTGCTTCCAGAAGCCATTCGTTTCCAAACATTATCGTGTTACAGGTACTTGGAGTCCCCAGTTCAACCCTTTGTAGTAGTTCGTTATTATTCTGGTTTGGTCTGTGAATGCTGAAGCAGCAGTTTTTTCCTCACCAAGTGTGGCACTGCAGAGCTGCACCCTCTGCCTTTGTTACCCGCAACACCCTGGTCCTTGTGCACGAGCTTCTTTGGCGATCATTCAGCCAGGCGGTGCTGGGTCCACAACCCCTTAGCCTGCACGTACATCTGCAAACAGCACGCTGGCCATGCATGCAGCACCCATGGAAGGCACCAGATACGTCACGCCGGAGGTAGAGACATCAAATTATCCACAAGGCCAAGGATGGAAAGGGCAGACTGCCTGTGCTTGCCTTTCACAAAACTTCACCCAAGGTTCTTATGGAATGTACTCAGGAAAAAAAAGGGATAATGGGAAGAGTTTGGTAGCATGGTGGGACTTTTGGATTGCTTTGTACTTGTTCCCACTGTATATCAGCTTCTAATCATTGCTCTAGAAGTGAAAGGCTGAGCAGCCTTTCTGTTTCAGGAAGATGGTGGAGTGCAGCGTGTGTAGGCAGGGTCTGCCAGACCTAGCAGTCTACCTGTAGCGATGTGAGACTCGGCCTAGAATGGAAAACTGGCCCGAGAAAACTAAATATTTGAGCAGCTAATCTGTGCTACATTATCAGTACCTGAGCTAGGTAATTAAAGCTAGCTCTTGCACAGCTACGAAGTCTTTGGTCATGCCTTTAGGTTGCAGTGCAGGCATACCTTTGGTGTCTGAGAACAGTTGCTTCAAGCCTCCCTTTGTAATTATTTAATGTGCTAAATGCATTGTATGGTGGGGTTCGGGGTTATCTAATCAGACATAAATATCCCTGATGGAGAACATTCCTTGATGCAAATCCCTGCTGTTCCTGCTTTGGGATATTATGCTCCAAGACGCTGCACTGTACTGGGACAGGCAAGTCACTGCTTCCCAGAAGGAAGCAACCACGAATGCACTGCACGCACAGGTTGTCCCTTTCATTTTGCCCTTCAGACTGCCAAGTGCTTTGGTAGCCTCACAGCTGCAGACATCACGTGAGCAAATCTTTGGATGTTTGCTCCTATCAGTCCTGTTGGTTAAATATTTGGGAAAGCCGGCTCTACCATGCAGCTCACTGACATGCAGGAGGGATTCCAACGTGTTTTAAAAGTGGTATTTAACTCGTGAGTCATCCCATCTAATTTAAGGAGTTCAGCTGGAATACTTAAATTGAAGCTTTGGCACTTTGGAACAGGTTTAGTTCCTATCATTTGGAGCAAATCGTCTAGCTCCTAGTGATCCCTTACCCACTAGTGGAGGGCTGCTTCCCCAGCCTGAAACACCACCTCTGTCCAGTGCAAAGATGCTGGCAACCTAGAGATGTCCATCTTTGTCCGACCTGGAATTCCCCTGCTTGCAGTGGGGTGGGTGGAAGGGGGAAGTGTTGTCTCATGTAGCGCCTGGGATATGGGCAAACCCCTCTGTTTGCTGGCCCTGACTGCTTCATGCCCCCATCAGATGTGATCTAACACACAACAGTGTGTGTTCCCCTGAAACAGCCGTTCTTACAGCTGCAAACAGCCTGGGATGTCGGTTTGCTTTGCCAAAGCTGGGAGAAGCAGGTTGCTCCTTCGCAAGAAGCCAGGGAAACCCCTCGCTGCAGAGGGAAGGCTCGGAGGTGCTGCTGGTGGAAGGCATGGAGATGAACCTGGGTCAGGTAAACCCACCAGCTCATGCAGGAAGGTTAGAAAAAGCAGTCGGGAAGAGAGGAACGTGCTTCAGAGCATGTATAGCTGTGGGACCAGTGTACAGAAAGGTTCTGTAATTCATAGGACAAGCTATGAACTGCTGGAAAAGGGTCCTGGATCCCCTCCTTCTTCCTGAGCCCAGCTTGGAGCTTGTTCTGCAGCGCAGAGGAGCCAAGGTGGCGAAACGCTGGTGATGCTCACTACTCTTACCAAGGTCTACGTATTGTGCTATCAAGGGGAATGTTTACTTGTTTTAAGGTCCTAGGGAAAGTCTGCATGTTATGTGCTGTACCCAGTGCACGCTCTCTGAAGATTTAAACCATTCCCTGATGCAAGCCTGGATCTTTGGGACAGGGTGTGCTGGAGCTGCTGTGGGTCTCTCAAGAGCTGGACTTGTCCTTAGAGCGGAGGACAGCTGGATGTGTCAGCCTTTCTGCCTGTGAGAGGGGAAGGGACGTAGAACTGAAGGAAGACACAGTGCTGTAGCCCATTTAAATCATAGGATTCATAAATTTAGTGGATTGTGGACCAATACAGCCACCAGGCCCCCTTCTGGTCTTACTGCAGCGGCAGCGTATGCTAAGCACGCCTTGCTCAAGAGGAGAAGCGAGTCTTCCGTGCTCTTTTACAAGGAGCTTTATGGATGCTTTGAAAATACCGGTCCTGGTGGGGACATGAGGGATGCCCTGTGCTTTCTGGCCCAACTGGTCTAGCAAACTGCTTGTGTCTTGGCATTGTGTCTGCAGATCTGCGGTGAGTCTATGTGTCTCAGGAGCGATGGCGGTGACTTCGCTCCCTTCGGTGCTGTGGTGGCAGTCCATTTTCACCACTCTGCTGCTGGTTCAGTGGTATGCTGGGCCATCTAAGCACTGCTTTTATTTTTCAGATGCAGCATGTAATTAATCAGTGGGACTCACTGCCACATCACTGCATCCAAGAGTGAGTAAACGAAGCTAGATGGTTCTGTGCAAGAACACTGACTTTCAACATTAAATTAAAGAAGAGATGTGATATGAAGAACATAAATCAAACTCTTGCGGTTGGCAACAGAGAAGCAGTTTTCCCCAGGACAGATTACTGCAGAAGATTTCTTGCATCTTCTGGAAAAAGAAATGTTGGCTGCTGCCAGAGAGACGATACCAGAATAAACAGACTGCGTGTAGGTATGACATTTCAGGTCCGTGAGTGGATGGGCCACAGTGGCAACAAATGGCTATCACCCACTGCACGTTTCCTGAAGTGAAAACAAAATACTGTTGCCTGTGTCACCAAACTCAGAGGTGATAAAGATCAGCTGGCCACGTGAAAAGCCACCCTTGCTTTTTCCCTCCCCTATCTGCAGCAAACATCCTGGGCTACTTACATGGGAGGGTGGCGGGCCCCCCTGCTCCTCTCCACGGCCGCTCAGCTCCCTTTGCTCCCCAGGTCGCCTTCCACCCCCTCCGCGGGGATCCCTTCACCAGCCTGGCAGGGAGGGTTAAGCTCAGCTGCCTCTAATCTTTAATGTGATACGTGTACAGGCTCTTCTTGTTACACTTGGGCTCAGTTAGCAGGTACAAGCAGTGAAGGTGAATATTAAAAGCTGCTTAGAGGATTGATTTTTCATTAAGATGAATCTGTTGTAATTAAGCCTAACAGAGATGTTCGTGCTAATGCTGTGTTATTTATTGCCTGAATGCAATCCTTCTTTTTTAAAAAAGAAAAAAGCATGTGAAGTTTCTTTACCTTTCTTTCTTTTTCTTTCAGTCTTGTACTACCTCTGCTTCTCCCTCTAGAATATATGTTGGTGTGCCTTTTCTTCTTTCAGTGTCTGTTTTCTCTCAAGACCAATTTTTTTTCTGTTGTATTTAATTGTTTTTCTCCTGATTTATTGTTCCAAGCCCATGCTAGGCAGTCTGTTTATTTATAATTTGGACTATTTTAAAATGGATCCAGAGCTCTAGGTCAGTGTTTAAAAATTAACTAATAAAATACACAAATGAGGCCCAATGGTCAACATAAGATTACACATCCTCTAGGATTCACATGCTACTCCAAATAAACCACTGGGGAATACCAGCCCCAGGCCCCAAAAACATGGAAAATTCACTAATCTGGGCTGGAATGGGCTGGTATGGAAAATATATACGGGGACTCTTCACTGATAGCACCAGGCCACTCTTCTTCTGATTGAGCCAGCAGGTGTTAGTATGAGCTCTCGGGAGGAGCAAGGGCAATGCTGGGGTATGGCAGGAAGATGCTGGGGTCTGCCCAGCCCAGGTGTCCACCTCCCAAGAACTGTTCCTCTCCCTTCTACGTGTTTTGGGAGAAGGCAGCTCAAAGGATAATAACGCGCTCCACACAACACAAGTCAGGAGACCAGAGGGTCCCGAATTCTGCTGCACCTTCCCGCTTCCACCATAGAGGCTGCTGGTTCCCATTGAAAATGAAAACCAGTGGCAGGTAGCGTGTGCTGTTCTGCACGGAGACACAAACCCACCCAACACCTCCCCTCCACGGTTTTGGCGCTACCCCACGCGCGGTACCCTGACAGTTATATCCCTCTCTTCACACTCCATTGCAAAACTTTTCCAGTAAACAAACAAGTGGTATCAGCCACTGTGCATATTTGGAGAGGCAGCTTTGGCTTGTGACGGAGGATGGGCAGGAGCAGCAGACCTGGGGAGGGAGCGGGGTGTATCAACAGCCCTGCTGGCAGCAGGCTGGAGGGGCGGCCGTACCGCAGCCCGGCTCAGCCGCTTGTGGCATGGCAGGGCAATGGGAACAAGCCAGCCCATCACCCGACGGGAAGCCATTGCGGTGGTCAGCTGGCAGCCACAGATCCCACCCCCACGCACCCCCTGGCAAGTGTGGTGTCCCGCGGCTGGTGCTGTCAATGCTCTGAGGTCGATTGTCCCTGCGTAAAGAGTGCGCCCAGGCTAGCGGGGGGCTTGAGGCAGCGGGGAGAAGGTGGCATCCTTGTTCGTGCTCAGACATGCCTCGCTGGACAGGCCAAAGAGAAAAGCACACAGACCTCAGGCTTTGACGTGCTGGCTTAACAACTGGGCACATTGACCTGGTTTGCATGAACACATGAAGCAGTGGCACAGGGTGGCCAGGGCAGCGTGTCCTGCTCACCTCCCTGCAGAGGTGGGGGCACGTCCGGCAAAGGTAAGAAAACTTCTGGAGCTGCAGGAACTAAATCCACCTGCTCCATCAGTCACAGCCTGGCTTGCTGCTGCCCTGAAGACATGCAGGTTTTTCATATTGGTGCAAAGTGGGAGCAAAACCTCCCCCGGGGTTGGCTGTAAAGTGTCCCCAGACAGAGGTACGGCCAGTGTGCGGAGATGCTGATGCTGGACACGGGAACCAGCGCCACTCCCACTGCAAACAGAAGGGTGTTACAGCAGTTGCCCCAATGAAAACAAGATCAGGCTTTTTAGTGCGGTGTTAACAGCTATGTTAAAATCCTCACACTTTCCAACAAAAGAAAGGCCCTCAGAGAAACCCAAACAAACACTCGCACAAGCAACACTGGAAGTTGGCTTGAGTTACAAACACAGGAAATTAAATACAAAACCATGTTACAATAGCATCGAGGATCTGACTTAAAACAAGCCAGACAAGAGCATGCCCTGTTCAGATCGCTGTATTTTTCCCTGCGCCCCCCCTCCCAGGGGGATTGTCTCTACAAATACACACATGCGTGTCAGTAGTGTATGTTTGTATACACACATACATGCATGCACAATTTCTACCACATTAAATAAACCAGTAGTATTAAAATGATACAGTAGCCTTTCTCTGGACTGAGCTTACGCAGTACACATGCACATGAAGGTGCTTTAGCCGGGACCACAAACATCCTTTGGATATTTGGATACCCCGGAGAGGGTACAGCAAAGGGTTATGAAGATGATTAGGGGACTGGAACATCTTTCTTATGAAGAAAGGCTGAGGGACTTGGTTTTTTTTAGTCTGGAGAAGAGAAGGCTGAGGGGGGATCTTATCAATGCTTATGAATACTTAAAGGGAGGGTGCCAGGAGGATGGCACCAGTCTTTTTGCAGTGGTGCCCAGTAACAGGACAAGAGGGAACAGACACAAACTTGACCATAGGAAGTTCCACCTAAACATGAGGAGGAACTTCTTTACTTTGAGGGTGGCAGAGCACTGGAACAGGCTGCCCAGAGAGGTGGTGGAGTCTCCGACTCTGGAGACATTGAAAACCCGCTGGGCGCCATCCTGTGCAACCTGCTCTAGGTGACCCTGGTCTGGCAGGGGGGTTGGACTAGATGATCTTGAGAGGTCCCTTCCAACCCCTGTGATTCTGTCATTCTGTGATCCTATGTTATGGGCAAAAAGTTTGCTGTTGTTTGAAAAAGTTTTCTTCTTTTCTATACTGAGATCCTTGCAAAGATTCAGTCTACAGCACAATTTCACAACAAATGAAGGTGCAACTGAGAACAGTGCAAAGGTGAGAGCAAGGACAAGAAGACAGGAGTTCCTTAAGTAGGTTTTATTGCTGAAGAAAACATAATATTTAATCTTCAGCTTCAATTGCACTAGTAGAAGGCACCTTTACTCCAACAGAAATGCACAGCGAGGTTATGGCAGTACAGCAGCACTGCCTGGAAAAAAATACTCTCCTGATGGGCAAAGCTTGACCGGGCTTCACAAGTGGTCTCCTTGTGTACCCTTTCGTATCACAGCCAGAATGCTGCCATCAGGTGACATTAGGTGCCCTCTGCAGAAGCCTCTTCCCACCTCCAACGGCAGCTGCACGCTACTGCAGGTCAGTGGAAAGGGGAGGGTGGCCTCAGGTTAACATGTCTTGACTTGTCCCTTTCTTTAGGGAAAGTCCTTTACCTTTGCTGCAAATGCCTATCTCATGGCCTCAGTCCTAGGGTACGCGCTTGTTTTTCTTCTTTTATCTTCAAAACACTCACAAATGTATTTCAAATGAGAACTCTATTATGTTTTCCTTTCCTTTATTACACTTTGCTACAGTTTGTCAATACTGGCTACCGGTGTTATTTGAGGCCACACTTAAAAAAAAAAAAAAGGTCCTTCTCGAGCTCTGAACATTTATCTGAAGTTCTGCATAAGGTCACATGTCTCCTCCAGCAGAAGGTCTTGCAAAGTTAAACAAAGTCCCCTCGCTTGCTCTGTCTGAGTAAATACAGACCATATTGGAGTAAATAAACAGCCAGGCAGTGTCCCAGACAATGGGCCTTGGCGATGAATTAATAAACTCTGCCTCTCGCATTAGCAGAGTGTGACTGGAACTGGCAGGAGGCCCTGGCGGGACTCCAGAAACGATTATTACTAGACAGAGCCAAAGGAGACTTGGCACGGCGCGGAGCCCACAGCTGGAGATTAGGTAACAGAGCCGGAGCGCTCGCGGAGCTGCCAGGGCGTTGGTTACCCTGCCTGAGGAGAGGGTCAGGACTCTGTTTTTGTAGCTCGTATTCACGTAGGATGCCTATCTCCAAAACTCATGCTGCTCTGGTTTGTAATCCATAGATTTATTCCACAGGATCAAATTGCCATCCCAAACTGAGGCAGTCAACCAAAACGCCTGTCTGGTTGAAACTACAGAGGACAAGTGTACACCATCCCTGTCCTCTCCACCACCCAGAGACTCTGGTCTCCTTGGGTGGAACAGGGCTTGGTGGTACTGCAAAGGGGACAGCCAGGCCATGCAACGGGGCAGTGCTATTTTGGGTGAGGGAGCAAGATTTGCTTCTGTAAAGAAAGGCTTTATCTGGGCTTGTCTTCTGAGCTGGGGGTTGAATCCAGAGGCAGGATGTCTGCTGAGGAAGGAAAGCCCTCCTAGTGGCGTGCGCTGAGGGCTGGCTGACACCTGTGGGGAGCCACTGCTAATTCAGCCTCTTCCCGAGCTAGATAGAAGTTGTTGCTCAGACACATCCGTGAAGGAGGCGTAAATAGCAAGGGACTGTGGACAGCTGGTGAAAGTCATGCCCCCAGTTGCTACGTTGAAAGAAACGGTGTCTGCGTTTCTTCATGGACTGTGGTGCAGCAGCCCCTGAGCTCTCTCCCAAACCAGAAGAACCACCACCTTGGAGCTCGGAAGCCCGGCAGCCATGCTGGGTGAGCACTGCAGCAGCTTCAGGTAGCAGGTTTATCAGCTGGGCTTCCTTCAACGTGGATCGATACTCTGCTGACACAGCTGTCCTGCTTCCAAGAGCTGAGCTACTTTCTTCATCCGGTGTTGTACTAGTTTATTTAGACCTGCTTCTTGGATCTGTGACACGGGTCTGCTCATTGCCATGCACCGACATGCCTGTGTTTGCAACTAACATCCCCACAATAAGCTATAAACATGTTAGCAACATCAGGTGGGCTTGGCACTTCTGTGCTAGAGTATAGGTGGAGGGGGAAGTGATACCTACTCCTGCTGTGAAGCATTTTGAGAAGTATGAATGAAAAACTCAAGCTTTTTCCGTGTCTGCTGCAGAAGGGAGGCTGTATGCTAAACCACTTTCTTCTCATTCATACATAGTGAGAAGACTGTGGTCTGAGCTCTGTCCCTGAGGGCCCCCCACACCATTTTGATGGCCGTAACTGCAGGAACATCTCTGTTTGGAGCCCATGTCTTTTACATCTCAATGACTGCAACCCTGGAAATGAAAAAGAGGAAGAAATCAGTCTTTCTTAGTGCCATTACCATGAACGGAACTACCTGGATTGCTTCGAAAACGCACTTTACCAAATATACGGTGGTCAGCGGAGTTACCAAAATGAAGTGAACGAAGTCTTTTATTTCACATATATGCTATAGTAAATGGCATTTCTTATCGTCATTTACTGCTGAATCCCCAACCTGTCCTGGACTGAATGCCCCCAAAGAAAAACAATAATAGTTTCCAGCTCTGAATACTGCCTTTTGTCATCAGGTTTGAAAGCCCTTCACAAAGGAGAGGAATCTCATTTTCTTTGTTTTTCCACAGGGAGAAAGGGGGTCACGCAGGCGTAGCCCGAGCCCCCCCAGCCCCGCTCTGCTCAGTGCCAGCCTGCTGCCACGCCGCGTCCTTGGGACACTGCCGCGCCCTCGCCAGCCCGCCACACTCCACAGAGGCCGAAATGCCAAACACAACTTGTGTGGACTTGTCCTATAAACATTGGTTATCTATGCACGAGATGGCAAACGCTCCAGGCGTGTGGAGCTGACGGTTGGGTCAAGCGGAGGACTCTTCCAGTTAATGCTGACCAGGGCTAAGGTAAAACTGACTCCGCAGCCCTTTTGCTCACTCCCCCAGCTCCTTCTTCCTCAGCAATCAACCGGGTTTTTTCTTTCATAACAAAAGTTGAAGCAAAGAATTGCTTTCCATTAGCCAAGGCGCAGATTTTGTTCTTCTCCTTAAATCACCTTCAGCTTGATGAGCGTGGGCACTCCTTGCCGGTGCCTCTAAACATTGCCTGGAGAGAAAACCTCTGCGGAAAGTGAAATTCAGAAGAGCTAATAAAACATTTTCTGAAGGGTCTGAATCTCTCATTCCAAAGAAAACAAAGAGGTCGGCTGACCTTTCAACCTGACCCTTTTCTTTTTTTTCTAAGGCATTAAGAAAAACATTCTGCAAACAATGAGTGCTCGTGGTAATTGTCCCTCCCCTGTGCCCCAGTTCTTGCCAAAAGCAACATTTCAATGGCTATGGGGGGTGGAGGTTGAAAGCAAATGAGTGAGCAAGCAAATGCTGGCTTTCACACATCAGTGGCTGGCTACGCCCTGACCACATCCAAGGAGGTTCAAGGTGAGGGAGTCAAGCTCTCAGGCTGTTCCTCACCGAGTTTTGCAGTTGCAGGTATCTGAAATATTGCAGTCCAAGTACAGAAATCTGTGTCGGAAGCATTCAGAAAGCCCAGTCAAAGGGTAAGGAAAAGGGTCACACAGCGGTAAAGTGAAGTATAATTTAGATCAACATCTCTACAATGGGCTGCTGAATTCCACCTTCACGTCACATGCCACATCCACTCATCCTTCAGCCTGTCGCAGTCCTCCTAGTGTCAGGGAGAAGCCTGGTGCGAAAACAATTTCACGTCAGAAAAAAAGAGTGCTGTTTTTATATGAGAAAAACCTTCTTGTACCGTTTATCTCCATTGTTTTCCAGCACTAGGACCTGCAGAGGATCCTGCTGTGACATGTTTCCAGCTGCAAAAGGAATCAAAAGATTTAGGGTTGAGTTCCCTCCTGATTCTGGAACATGTTCCACTGTGCAATCTTTTGTAATATCTCTCTGCAATAAAAGCACTAATGCTCTCCAAGAGGCCTCCCCCTTTCACTTTCCTCATAAGAGGTGATGACAAGCTCCCAGCCCAATTGTCTACACACATCCTTAACTGCAGGCAGCCAGAGATTTAGCTACCTTTCCTGGTTCTGACACTAACCTGCATGCTGGTCCTGGGCAAATCGCTTAAGCTTTACCCCATCCGGACAAAATTTTCGTGGAAATCCCTTCTTGCTAATACTGGAGCAACAACGTTAGCACTGCTGGGAGATGGTTGCAGACGCAGGGGCTTTCAGCTCTCTTTGGGACTCTGCTGCCAGAAAAGGAGATCCACCTATGCCAGGGCTTATCTTGCTAACTCTGGGGCAGCTGAATCCGTTTTGTAAAAGCACACTGGTACTGTCAAGGTCCTGCCTTTGAACGTGTTTCTCCAGCTGTAAAATGTGGATAGAAACACCGAGCCAGCTCTGTAAAGCTCTGCTGAGATTTAAGCTATGTTGGCATCCTCCTCCTCAGTGTCAGTAGAGCTGGCAGACACAAGAAGAGCACGGGACGGTTTCTACTTTTCTTTGAATCATACTGTAAAACGCCACAGCCCTGAGAACAGTCTTCATAATTCCCCACAAGCACACAAGTGGGTTTAGGTGCTTGTGTGGGAGGGAAAGAAGAGGTTTGGGGGGGGTTAAGTAAACAGTGCATCCAGAATCTTTTTGTTACCCTCCAGATTTACTTCTCCTCTTCAGCAGGAGTTTGTACAGCAAAGTACAATTTTGTGGCTCTTCTTCAAGACCATTAACTCAATATAAAAATATCAGCACTGTTTTCATTATCTGAAAAAAAAGGGCTCGGAGCTGAGTTTTTGTGAGCAATGCTCAGTTCATTAAACAATGACTCAGAGTAGGGTTTGTGGTGGAGGATTCAGCTTTTCCTTAGTGGTGGGATCAAGATGTCCTGTTTTCATGATAATCTACCTTTCATCTCTCGCACATTGCAAAATGCATTTTTACCTTGATCCCACACGAACCTCTTAGTTTCTTGCTGTTGTTACTGTAAATTATTTACTTTAGAAATGCTGAATCATGACATTGAGGTTAGAGAAAATTGCACGTATATTTAAAGTAAGGATTGTTCCCACATCTTCTGAAGTTTCCTGGACTATTATTTTTGTGTGTCCTTAGGTTTTATGGTTTAAAAAAGTTCAAGTGGCACTTGGTTTGGCCCTCCTCAGAGAGGTCTGAACCTGGACCTTTTACGCTGGAGGTATTTAATTCTAGCAAACGATGCCTGCTAACACTGCGTGGGAGGAACTGTGCCTAGACAACAGAGAGCTGCGTGGGCAGTCGCGGTGCTGGCTTCCCTCAGACCGCCTCAGAGCATGTCTGCCTGCGCCGCTGCCGGCTGGCCTCCGCAGAGCCTGGGGAGGCAGAGAACCAGCGGGTCCTGGGCTGCAGCTGCATGGGCTCACATCGTTCGTGAACATCGTGGTGTGCAGCGTAAAGGAAGCAGGCTGTAATTCAGAGAAGTGCTCCAGAGTTCCTGTGAACACCTGAAGCTTATGTTAACACCTTGGGCTTGCAAAAATTGGGCTAGAAATCTCCTGAAAAGGTATTTGTAGTCCCCAGTTCTTATTTGACCAGAAACACTAGGAGAGGGAGCCGGAGCCCCAGCCCCAGGTGTGCACCTCAGCCCACCAAGCAGCCTGGAAACACGAGTAAACCATGGTCCGGGACCACAGTTTGGTTATTACCCAGCTCTACCCCCGGCCCACCAGTGCAAGGGCTACCTCTTGCCTGCACTCCTCACCATAAGCTATGCCCTGGCAGCTGAATTGCATCTCCTGCAACCGAAGAGCCACGCTGGTTACCGACAGGCAGTTACCAAGGCTCCCTCCATCTGCAGTCACAAATTAAGCTAATAACTTGTTTGTGTGTCAGACGGCTAAAGCAAATGCAAAAGCTGAGATAGGGTGACCTGCAAGGTGGTGTGTGCAGTACAGCAGCAAGTGGCTACTATGGATAAAAACGTGTCCGAGCCCAGTATCTTTTTTTTTTTTTTTTTAATTTTTTGAAAGTTCTTATGAATGCAAAGATGAGATGCAGCAGGGTGGGTATAAGACAGCGTACATCTGAAAAAGCCGTAATTTACACTTTCCTGTGTTGTATCTGCTTACAAGCGCCTGTTTCACCACCCTGCGCACTGCCTATGGGATTACTGCAAAACCAGCACTCCTTTGAGGGCAAAGCAGCTCAGGAGATGACCAGCAGGTTGGCGTGTACGGCTCCTGTGCCGTCTTCTCCAAGGCAGGCAGCAGCCCACCACGTCTAACAGGAGTGGCTGCTCGCCTGCTGTGTCTCTGCTCCACTGAGCAACGCCCAACACACAGAGAGGCAGATAGGGGCCACCTCGTTAGTCATTTAATGAGTAAACAAAACCATTTCTTCAGCATTATCCAGGATCACTCAGCCTAAGCTGGGACGCCAGCCTGGCAGAAAAGGGGCTCTTGGTCTGGCCCCCCTCCACAGCAGCTGCCGAGGGGCTTGTCCCTCAAAGAAGAAAGGGGCTGCCCACCGTCTGCAAAGCATGTGGGACAACCTGTGCCAATGACGTTTTCCAGAGGCCAGCTCAACCCGCACCAGTTAATCCATGTTTCCTGTGCGTTAGACCCCAAGTTCTTTTGTATTACCACTGATAGTTGAATTTTCCATTTTAGTAGCTCTCATCTTCTGGAGATGTCAGCAGTGCCCTGTAATTGTGGATTATTTAAGCCTCAGCACATCTTCGAGGCAGGTTTTATACCCCCCATTTACAGAAGGGCTGGGTGAGGCCAGGCAGCCGTCGGAGGGTATGTGCCAAGCGGCATCACGGCCAGGGATAAAGCCCTGTTTTCCTCTGTTCTTTTCTGCAATGAGATGTTGTCTGTTTAATCCAGGCAACTGTGAAGGGATGGGGTTTCCCAGCAGGATGGTGTGATGGTTTGTGCGCATGTGAGAGCCCAAGCAGAAGCCCGAACAGGCGCTGAAGTGCTGCTGGCTTCTCCAGTGGCGAAGTAACTATTCTACCTGCTAGTTGCCCTGCATTTTACAGCCCTTCCCATCCTGCCGCCACCTCACTCCTTCACGGATGGGCTCTCAGGCAGTGTTGGTCCGCTTACAGCTACAGGGCAGCCACTAATTTAACTCAGGCTGTACGGAGAGACGTTGGAGTGCAGAGCTGTGAGGAGCTACAGGACAGCAGTAATGCCGCTGGTCTTCTTTTCTCCCAGGCTTTAGTAGGATGCCATGCGCTCGTGTGATGCTTGCTCCTGCTCCATGAGGGAATCTTTGGCACCCTGCCAAGGAGTCGCTGCACGCGTGCTGTCCCTGCCAGCCGGGAGGCAGTGCTGCAGGCAGGCAGACCTCCCTCACCCTGCTGCCGGCACTCCGGGGCGGCTGCAAGGGGAGAAGCCTGCGCTGGAGGATTTTGAAGCAATGCAGGACTGGGGGAGAGAGCTCAGGACCACGAAGCAGGAACCTTCGGGTCGCGTGTTAGCGCTAGAAACCTGCCAGAAACGGGACAAATGCCGGAGTGCAATTAGCCAACCGTATTCCTGGCTGTTTCCAGGGAGCGTGCGTTCCCCCTTCCCAGCTGTGCTGGGGTGGAGGTGAATTTCCAGTGCAGCGGGAGCACTAACAAGTTAATGTTTAACATTATTATTACCTCATCTTCCAGAGGCTCCTTCTAAACATAACAATTGACGACAGGCTCCTGATAGTTTGGAGGAGACCGACCTCAGCCCTAAGACTATGATGAATATGATTTCCCTTCCCCCTCTGTTTTGATTTTCTGCTCTGTTACTCCAGAGCATTGGCTGGCCATGACCCCTGGCTGCTTTTTCTGTAATTACCAGCTCCTGCCAGATTTACTGTGGAAGTTAATGTCTGTTCCAGCCAAGTCAGCCCCACTGTTATATTGTACGAGACAGTAACCCCTTCAGTACAGGCAGAGCTTTGGCGAAACGAAACAAAGAGTCGGGGAAGGGGCTTCTCAAGGCCCCGGGGAAAGCCTCACGTGCTTGACGAGGGTGCTGCATTAACACTAGCGCTTTCATTACACAGAGGCAGCCCACAAAATCTTCCTCGAGGTCTTTCAAATCCTGCAGAGCGCACGGGGTGTGTGGTGAGGAAAGAGCAAGAAAGTGACTCTTAAAAGAGCTCTGACAAACTCTCAGGCTTTCCTCTCAGTCCACTGCGCTCCTCTGGGCCTTTTCTTCAGAGACCGTCCATGGTCTGGTGGGACTTTCTTTAATAAATTAACATTCTGGACAGTTACCATTAAAATTGGAAGGATTTTTTTCAGTTGTTTTTGCAAGCAATTTTTTTCAGTTGTTTTTGCAAGTAATTTTTTACATGCTCAAATGAAGCTTGCTATAAAGGGCAAGATTCAGACTCAGATGGCTCTCCAGTGGAGACACACGTCTCAGCTTCAGTCCAGCCATCAGCAACACCTCGTCTTGCATCCACACATTCTGCCCGGCTGATCAGAGCCGCTCCTGGGCTGCACTAATTACAACAGTGCACAAATATGAGTATTTGAAAGGTCTGTAGAAGATGAAACATACTTGAAACATAGTCAAGGGCTAAATGCAGTTAGAATAAAGGCCAGATTCTGATGAAAATTACGTTCAGCTATGTCTGGAATAATTCCATCTAAGCCACTGGAGCTGCAGGGGGCAAGTCCTGTGCCATGGGGTCATGGGGAAATTAGATGAGTAGCCTCAGGATGGTGTGCACCACATGAGCAGAAGTGGCCACAATAGTAGTGAGCGATGGCAGAAACTTCTGCTCTAGACACAGCTGGGAGATAATCGTGAGGAATCAAAGAGATCACGCAAGTATCAACCTGTTCATGTGACCCATTACTACGGATGGGAAGACACTAAGAATAGACCAAGTTACCTGAGCAACACATTTGCAGCAAATTCTCCTCTAGGGCTCCCATATTTATGTTCAAGATTTTGCAGACAGATGCACAGTAAGTGCATGGTGGAAGTAATTCTGGTGCTTGCAGGAAGTATCATCAGATCTGCCTAGGTCTGTGCATCGGACTTACTTCGTGTGGATGTGGCTGGTTTAGCACCGTGCATGTGCACAACAGGATGAGTTGGGCTGCCGCCTGTCCCAGACACCCCGGGGTGACTCCTGGGCACCTGCCTGAGACTCGGAGATGTGCTACAGCAGAGCAAGGGCTTTTGACCTGATAGACTGACCAGATATTCAGGAAACCATGAGAAATCTATAACAAAACAAAAAAAATCCAAAAAGATCCAACTGGAGATATTTATGTGTGGAAAAAGAGGACATATCTGAAAATGTAGATGTATGGGCAGCCCTAGTCTTCACCACAATTTGAATCTGTGGTTCATGGCAGACAGCCCACTCTTGAGGAAAAAACAGCACTCTCTTCTTCACCAAGGCTGTCAGAGCCAACTTTTGGGTTTGTGGGGCTCCGAGCAGGACCGGGTGCTGGAGCGGCTTGGAAGGAGAGGCCCTGTGCATATTCCCACTGTGGAAGCTGGGACTGGAGATGTGCCAGGACAGTGGGGCTGGAAGTAGCATTTTGACATGTGGGGACTCACACACAACTCGGCTTTTGGGTAAAAGACTTCTGGACCAGACAGTGACTACAGACACCCCTCAGGTGTGAAGAACTGCTGGCTTTCTGCATCCAAATTTGATAGGAGCTACCCATACCGATGTCCCCGTAGGTGGGTTGGCGTGGGTCCTGGGCTCTCCTGGGCTGCCTGCTTTTCTGCACTGACAGGGAACAGGAAGGGAACGTCTCTGCCCTGGCAATGTTGGCAGAGGATTGCAAAACACAAACAGGAGTAAACACAGAGTATCCCCATCAGAAAGAAAGGGAGATGAAGAGCTGAATTCATCTGCAGTGCTCTGGGCACCAATTCGGGACCAAAACCAGAAGGAAGCTCACCTGCCAGCCCCTCTAAACCCCGGGCTGGGTGAGGACAGCAAAGGGGACCCTGCATGGGCCCCTCAGCGATGAGGCAGACCTCTCAAATCTTTTCTAGCGTGTGAGACAACCCAGTGGCCTGTCACGCGACGGGGGGACGTGTCTGGCAGGCTGGCCCTGCGAGATGCAGGGGCTGTGGCAGGAGGCCACGGTGGCCTGGCCGCCTGCCAGCCCGCGAGGTTCGCCTCCTCCAGCAACCTGCCAATCTGCCGCCCCTGGACGTGCCGTCGGGGAGCGGGAGAGAAGCCTGGCCGTGCGCTGTGCTCAGGCGTGAGGTATTTATTATCCCAGCAGCAGGGAGGCGTGAGGCGTGAGTGGGATCTGCGAGGAACGCAAGGGGCTGGCTCTGCCCTCGGAGCAGGGGATGCCCTGAGCTGGGGGCGGGAGGGTGCCACGAGAGCCATGGCACTGCGGATGGAGATCTCCGTCTTCTTGAAGTGCACCAGGGTGCCACAGGTGCGTGTTGTTGAAAGTCGGCTAAAATAATCCCCGCCAGTGTGGGGTGGGAGCATTGCCCTCTCCCTGCTCTGCTTAGGATGACATCCCAGCCCAGTTCCCAGGAGATGCTGCCTGCAATATGCCATAGGGAGCATGCTGGGCACGCTCAGGCACACTCGTCCACCCTCTGGGTGCCACCACAGTTTTTTTGGGAGCACCCCAGCCTGCCACTGTGGGAGGCTTTGGCAGGTGTGGAGAGATGCTGACGATTAGGGGACTGGAACATCTTTCTTATGAGGAAAGGCTGAGGGACTTGGGTCTTTTGTAGTCTGGAGAAGAGAAGACTGAAGGGGGATCTTATCAATGCTTATGAATACTTAAAGGGAGGGTGCCAGGAGGATGGCACCAGTCTTTTTGCAGTGGTGCCCAGTGACAGGACAAGAGGGAACGGGCACAAACTTGACCATAGGAAGTTCCACCTAAACATGAGGAGGAACTTCTTTACTTTGAGGGTGGCAGAGCACTGGAACGGACTGCCCAGAGAGGTGGTGGAGTCTCCAACTCTGGAGACATTCAAAACCTGCTGGACACCATCCTGTGCAACCTGCTCCAGGTGACCCTGGTCTGGCAGGGGGGTTGGACTAGATGATCTCGAGAGGTCCCTTCCAGCCCCTGTGACTCTGTGATTCTGGGTGTCCCAGGGTGAATCGCGCGTGGGGTCGTGCTCCCCCATAAATGCTATTGCGTAGGCTGAGTTGTTTTAAGGCAGATGTGTGAAGCACCCCACAAGGTGTCGGGGACTGCCATTGCGGGGCAGACTGCTGGTCTGGTCCGGTCAGCCACTTGCCTGCCTCTGGCCATGGCTCGTACCCACACTGCAGAGAGGGAGGAAGATCTCGTTCCTGCATCTGGGCAGTGAGACAGCGCTGGACTCTGCACGCAGGAGCTCCCCAGCCTACACCCCAGGTTGCCATCTGCCTCGTGGGGGCACAGGGTGATTGTATCCACCCTTCATCCCTTCTCCCTTTGGTACAGGGTACGTTCCTGGACATGTGGGAAGCCATCAGGTATTTTCATGTTAGGAATCACGCAGGATAGGTAAATGTGTTACAGGCCACTTGCAACATCTTTACTGAAGCAGAGTTTAAAACAGTTTCCAACTATTGCAGCCTGGCGTCATCTTGGGTACCCAAATAAATTCAGACCTTCACTTTCACAATACTGAAAGAGTTGGACTGGTGAAAAAGAGACTTAGGCTTTCATAATTTTTATATCGCTCACTGTCTGTTTTTGAAAAGGTGTTTTCAACATATATTGAAAGGCAAAATATATTGTCAGCATCTTCTTAAGTATCTTCAGGTGCAAGTAGATGTGATGGGAAGCCCTCAAACAAGGGCAAGAGCGGGAGGTAGCCCCGTTGGCCCCGTTTACGATGCAGACTGGGATTTGCTGCTGAATTTGTTGAGTTTGGCTGCAGTTTTCTTTTGATTTTTGGGGTGGGTACGTGTGGTGTTTGAGTAACTATTTTAGCAGTTACAGGCTGGGAGAAGAGCTGTTTTGTGTCTGTAGATCCAACGGTAAGGATGTGGAATTTGGCAGTTTGAAAACGGAAGGATTACGCCTATATTGGTGTGTTTATCAACAATCACCTATATGCAGACTGTTTGTTATTGGCAATTACAGGTACCGGAGAGCCTGTGTAGTGAAACGCTCCCTATCATAAACATGCTCGGCTATCTGGCCATCAAGCTGTGGGTTTCTTCTTGCGAGGATGGAGGCTGACACCCAACCCAGCAACAGAACAAAAGCTTGGTCAGAGGGAAGGGGGTTTGCAGTGCATGAAGTGAGTTTTGATTCATTCCCAAGCTCAGATGTTGCTTTGGGAAATGTATTCTCTTCAGGACTCTCGCTGTGACTCTATAAACAGAGGCAGCGACTTGCATTTGGAGGCACTAAAAGTGATTTAAATGATTCAGCCTGGGATTTTTGCCAAGCAGCACCTCCTTCTGTTTGCTGCGGGGGCTCTTCTGCCCTCCCCCTTGCCGGTGGGTTGGTTGTTGGTTGGTTTGGTTTTTTTGCTCCTTCCATGCAAAATTTTTTGAGTCTATCCTTTGAGACAGTCTCTTTCTCCTAAAAGAAGAAGAAGAAGGAAAAAAAAGTTTGCTTCTCCAGATGGACAGCTGCTCCCTGCTCCTTTTGATGTTGCTTTTATCTGCCAGGCCAGTGCTCTCTCACCCTCTCCCCTCCCCCGGAGGCAGTTTCCATGGGGGTCTCAGGGGAGCTTTGTCTCTCACATGTGTTTAAAGAGAAATGTGGAGCTGACACAAAGGCTCCACGGCTCGACCTTTCACCCTCCGCAGTTATGAGGGCCATAAAGCTCCAGTCCCTGGTAACAGCGCCGATGACCAGGGCAGTTCTGGACACAGACAGAGCTTTTTTGGCAGAAAATTGTTTAACTAAAAATAGTTCTAGGGAGGAAAATAAAAGTTTGTGCAAACTAAGCAATGTCTTTTATTGCCTTATTTGGTGTTACTGGTAGTAGTACAAATTTCTTCAGTATGGGCAGAGGCAGATGCCTTCATTGCATTTAATAACAGATTTGAAATGCATCAGGCACAGATAAAATGTGACACCCACTGAGGTGTAGGGGAGCAAGCAGGTGATCGCCACTCTGCAGATGCAAAGGATGAAGGCTGCTCTGCTGCAGCACCTGACCTCCATCCAGACAGAGCTCAGCCGCAGGCCGGGATGAAGTACGACCTTCAGGCACTGAGGCTTTCCCTACCAGGCAATGGGAAAGCTGCTTCTCCTTGCTAGACAGGAGGAACCTCAGAGTCCAGCAAAGGCCTGAGGAGCCAGCAAGCCAGCCACGAAGCAAACTTCAGCCTCAAGTCTCCCAAAAGTATTTAAGTGCCTTAGCTCCAGAGCAGAGGAAGGGTTTGCTGTTCCCTTACTGCTCCCGTGAGGAGCTTGGTGTCCAAGCTGGGTGTTTCCCACCATGATTTGAGTCAGTAGTAGGGCGATCTTTCTCTTTTTTTAATATCTATTCAGCCTGGCTAGCAACAGATGTTGGATCCAGGTGCTCCACAGTTGAGGCAAAAGGTTCACTAGCCTTTGCTTTTCTGCTGAAGCTCTTGCCTTCTGCCTAAAATGGGCCAGACGTAGAATGAAAGGGGAGAAAACAACTCCAATTCTCTTGCCTCCTGCAGAGGGTATTTATTTGCAGGAGAGTTGTAAGAGTGTTGAATCCCTATGCATAAGTTATAACAAGTGGAAAAGCTTCCACAGACGAGTGACTTGCCCAGGACATTTATTAGCCTAAATTGAGATGAAGCTGCTCTCCTCAGAGGTGCCAGATACCAGAACAGAAATTCAGAGGTGGATCCTTCATTTCCTTAAGGGAAGCTCTAATGTTTGAATGCTGAGTGTGATAAAGGGCAGGTGACCACGAAGCCTGGTCCTCCAGTTTTCTTTCCTCTAAGCTGAACTTGCTGCAACGTGGCCTGGCTGTTCAGACAGCATAGGCTGGGGGTGGGAGGGGGCAGCTGCTGCTGAGCAGGGGTTTGACTGTGTACATGAAGACCCTGAGCAGGAGTTTCAAAATCTTTATAGCATCTAAATATTGTGAGAAAATGCCTCATTCGCTTTGGGAGCAGGTTGTTTGGCAGCAGGGGCCACCTGTTACGTATATATGTGTGGGTATATCAGCCTTATCAAGACTTAGGGCTATGGCAGTAATAAGACATTCCCCAGGAATCTTTCCTTAAACTTTTGTTCTTCTAAACCAGATAAAGTGAGGGTCACTTGCTGTGCAACAGAGGGACAGGTTTTGCCTACGCACAAAAAAAATCAGGAGACTTTTATTTTAGGTTAAATAAGACAAAGCCAAGAAGCAGGGGAGGAGGGGGGAAATCAAGTCTCCAAAAGAAGAAAAACCTCAGTGATTTATGCTGAGGCATTTCGTGTTTTTAACCTACATACAGCTACTGTTAGAGCAGACAAAAGGTACACACAGAAAACACCACCAGCATCTCTTTCCACTTACATGATCTCTCACCCCGATAGTCTTTTTCCTTGAAAGGAGCAGCTTTGTGCGTGAACACGAAGTAAAACTCCCTGCGCAGCCATGCACCAACAACCGCATGCAGTAATTCTTCGTGTAGCTACATTTGTCTGCCTGTCTTGCATGATAAGGTGCGCATATGCACTCTCATTTTCTTCCTATAAATCTCCTTTTCTTTTCAGAAAGTTGTAAACCTAAAGATAACAGCACACACTCTCTTAAAAGCAAAGTTGACACTGAAATCCTTGGCTTAAAAATGTTGCCTGGAGGAGAAAAATCTCCATCAGCCCAAAAGCAGCAGATTTGGCTCATGTGCCAATTGTCACTCTCCCACCACATCATGGGGAACATGTTGGGGGAAGGAACGGTGCAAAAAAGGAGTGCAAAGGGCAAGCAGTCCTTTGGCTCTGGCGATCCTTCAGTGTATATGAGCCTTAAGGGGATCACATGATGGGAATAGAGTAAAACAACCATCTAGCTCCTCTAAATCACATCACCTTGTGGAATCAGCGAACACAATCTCTTCCCTCCCATATATCACTCTCACACCAGACAGATCTTGAATGCAGAGGAGAATTGAGCATTTCAGCTCCAGAGCATGCGTCTGCAGTTAATAACAGATGATCCTAATCACTGCTCCTGGAGCCCAGGGCTAGCTGATAACTCTCCCTTCTGACTACTGACCCCCATAATCTTCTCATTCCTGAGAAGGAGCAGATATTGTGAATGATGGGTTTTAGCAATTGGGACAAAAATAGTCCTTCTTTTGCTCAAGGAATTCAGATAGCAAAGTAAGGGAGCAGCAGAGTGGCTGAGCAGCCAAACTACAGGGCTGGGAAAGATCTGCATCGTGTATCTGGCTCTGCCACAGGCTTGCTCCTGGTGACCTTAGGAAAATTAGTTAAGGTCTCACAGCCTCATTTTCTTCCTCTGGAAAAATCAAGATAACGACAGACAGCCACTCCAGAATGGCATTGCAAGGATACATCATTAACTGGTATTTATAATATGCGTTGAATTTTCCAGAGTAAGATGGGATAGAATATTAACAGCTGAGAGGCATGCTTTGCTGAAACTGCCTCTTTACTCAGAGTGGTTTCACTGCTTCTGCAGCAGCCCTTGAGGCTGCATTACCACCGAAGGGTAGCCTCACCAACTCTCCATTTACACTTTAAAACCTCTACACAGGCAGCAGCAGAGTCACAGATGCAGCTGCAAGAAGAAACCACACACCACAGTGGTGCAGGTGCATGTGGGCCCCAGTGGGAAAGAATATTAACTATTTCCTGGTAATAGGGACACAGAGGTCCTTCACGCGGATAAAATAATCTCAGCACAGCTCCAGGACGCAGCCTGTGTGGGAAGCTACTATCCAAATGAATACACAACTGCGCTTAACAGATCCTAGCTTAAAAGACTACAGACTAAATATTCTGAATTCTCGTTCAAATTCAGCTAAGTTTGTGCACTGTGTGCCCCATATTTTCAATGTGGCAGGGAAAGCTTTCATCCTATGACTTCCATTAGTGTTAAAGCTTTGTGTCTGGAAGGCATAGGTGATATTTACTCCAGTATTTCAAGATCAGATCCATTTTTTTAACAAGCTAATCGTATTATTTGCATCTCTCCTTGACAAAAAGTTGCAGCAGGATCATTCCTTGTGCCCATAAAGTACCTGGGAATTAGAAGACTAATTCATAATTTATAGTGTTTTAGAAGAGTTTTATCTTTTTGCAAGAAAATTGTCTGGTTTGATTCTTCTAGTATATTCTTTAATTACAATTATTGTCTGAAATGGAAACTGCACAATTATTTGCAAAAGTAACAAGGCATGTTTCCCTTCTCTGAAAAGACTGAAGTGAGAATCAGGCCTCCAGTATGAATGTATACATAAACTACATTTTAAAATAATTTTCTATGAAATTGCTTCCCGTTATCTGGTTTGCTAGAATATTATGATGCAAATCTAGGCAAAGTAGATTTTTTTTATACACTTAATATCTGTGAACCCAGTAGGCCTGGCTGAGCTGAAACTGCTGCAGGAGACAATGTGCTGCTGAAACACAGCAACGCTTCAGTAAACCCTGATGATGATAATGCATTGAAATAACAACATGTGGCATTGCAATCCACCCACGCATCATCATGCATCACACCAAAAATGTCACGATGTGCTGATGGTTAAGTTTCTCTTCTAAAATCACAAAGCTGGCAGTTCTAGCTGCAACGCTCACAACGAACTGTGCTTTTTCATTTCATGTCTTCGGCTGATTTCAGTTGTACACAGGATCTTTCTTACTTGAGATGGTGATGGTGGATGCTCCTTAAGCATTTAAAAATGGGATTCAGAAAAATACTCAGCCATCCAAGTTTCCGCTCTTACAGAGCCCCACCTGAACAGTAGGAGGCCGTAAAACTAGGCCGAAAATCTAGTAAGAAAGAACTCTGGCACCAGATTTCCATGCCTTCTTGCTTTCAAGCAGAGCAGAAAGTAGCCTCTGTCTTTCGATTCTACTTGAAATATAACTTCTGCAGGTTTTCCAAATGCCTTTGCACTTACAAACATTTGAAAGCTTAGATTTGGCACGAGTTTCAGCAAAGGTTTAGGGTGGTAGTTAGTTGGAATGATGGCAGAAGTGGAATTTTATCTTCTCTCTGTGTCGTGATAACAAAATAGTTATGAAAACTTTTTTTTTTTATATTTGCCTTCTTGTCTAATAAATAGGACAACAAATCCACAATCACCTACCTTCAAGAGCTTCCACTTTTCCTACCGCTGGTGGAGCTAAAGTAAAGATGAAAACTTTTAGGAAAAAATGCTTGAATGGATCAGGCTAAATCCAAAGAAGGCCTGCCTGTATTTAGGTTGGGGCCTGGATGGAGTTTTGGTGCCTATACCCTAAATTCTAACTTTGATAACCTCAGCTACCACTTAACTCTGCAAATACCTACTTTCAGTAGGTGCTTCAACTCTTACAATCAAAAAACCCTATTTAGGCACTCTTAAAGTTCTATATCTACACATGCTTACTAGCACTTCAGTGTTCGTAGGTCAGAGAAGTGCCACTTCTACCCCACATCGAATGTCAACGGAGATCCAGACACAAAACATTTCTTCTCTCTGCCCTTCCCTCCTTTTCCGTGTTGGGCTGGATGGTGATGCCTGCTGCTTGTTTTATTTTCCCTCAAAGCAATAGTCATGATGATGATGATCCTGTGTTTTCACACAAGAGCTTGGCAGTTGCGGCAGTCTTCCCAGGATATACATTAGACGCCACAAAGTCAGTGACAGTCTTAAACATGGTTAAAAGTCCATTAGGACTTCTTCCATCCTAACCAAGGGGAGTGCTGTCCTGGTCTCATTTCATATTTCCAAGGTACTGGGAAGATAGACATAATTCCCTTCTGAAGGGCTTGAAATTCACATTTCCCACCTCCCTAGAAAGTGTTATAATGATCAGAGGAGAGACTGGGGTGGGACATTTCTCCTCTTGTAGGTCTCCCAGCAGGGAAGGGAAAGAAAATTGGATTCACTATGTCAGAGTGGTCATGGCTACGATGCCTACTGGCTGGGGCACTCGCCTAGCCACAGTCTCGGCTTCCTTGCCCTGCCTCAGGATTGCTTCTGCATTTTCCACGAAGCAGCTATTGCATGAAGTACCCAAACAGCCCTGAGATCAGCATGCGGAGCCCAACATGTCCCCTACCACCTGGGTGCAAACTAAACAGTTATGTACTTTCCTTCTGTCCAGCTTGTTTCTAATTCTTTCCTAAAGTGGTCCTTCCAACAAAAGAGCTTGGGAGTACCCCCAAATCTCTGGTCTAGGGGCCAGAGTAGTCTAAGAAGCTGTGGCTTTATGGAGGCCAGAGGGGCAGGAAAGGGCAAGAGTAGGGCTTCACTGCATTTCACACTTTTGGCCAATCTCACCTGCTCAGATATCACACACTCATGAATTATGTGATGTGACAGTGGTCGTGCAACTGTGCGCTGCATATTTCCCTCTGCGCTTAGATCAGAGCTGTGTCTGTCCCTGCCTCCGAGGAGGTTTGAACCTCCTCAGGGTCCTGGCTTCTACTCCATGGGGCTGAAAATTCAGTATCGCAAAGCCTGGCCCTGCAGTGACAAAGTTCCTCTTTTGGATCCAGCAAGTATAGTGTGGGAGAGAAGCCTAATTAAATTTTGGTACCATTCAGTCCTCGGTCTTTTAGGTGATACTGCCAGTAATAACTGGCAGTGATGGGCATTTAGTTATGGCAGCCCACTGTCCACTGAACTGAGCCCACAGGTGTCACATTGCAAAGGCAAGTGAGCAGTTCCTCAGTAGTAAGAGCTTTGGAGGGCTCTTGTGCATAGACAGGTTTAAAAACAGGGAAAGGTTTTACAGACCCCATTACTGGTCAACAGAGCCACCGATTCCTGCAGCATGGCCAGCACACAAATACAGAAGTAAATGCAATGCAGTGCACGGTGTTCTTAGGGAAAGGACTTCGGGAACTTCCCGTACAGATGTGGGCTGCATCTCCTCCTTGTATGTACCGCAGGGGAAATGGAAGATGAGAAACACCAAGGGTGGGAATTAAGACTGTGTTTTCATTTCCTCTTTCTTGTTTGTTACTTGGTCCTTCTCTAGTAAAAGACAAAAAAAAAATACGACAACAAAAAACCCAGCTGCACCTGGGTTTTTACATAAATGTTCTCTTGCACTTCAACTCGTTCACCTCCTGGCAACACTGAACTCCAGAAAATACGGCGCACTCTCTCTTTAAGAAAGACTGCTCCCTGCCCAGCTGTTGACTTGCCTGAAGGTGAGACCTCTGCTTAAATTCATGGCTCCAGCTGTCAAAAGCAAAGAAAAGCAGCTTTTCCTTGGCGGCTCTCTGCTTTGGGTAGAATTTGACATCTTCCTCAGTCAGCAGAATTTAATCAGCATCAAGTGCCCACAGCCGCTCAGCTCCACCACTGCTGGGCTGGGGCTGGGGGGCCAGACCTGTGGAGGAGAGGAGGGGGAGAGTCCGCAAAGCAGCAGGCACAAGCAGACACAGGCACAATCGCCCATTTCTATAAGAAATCCAAAGCTTGTCACTGTCTAGGGAGAGCCTCATTATACCCTTTGACTTAAGAATTGCTGTTATCACGCAGTAACCTTACCCGGCTTAGGCTCTGCTGTGTCCTCCTGAGCAGCTGAGAACCGGTAAATGGAGTGACTTATTGACAGCTGACAACGATACTGATTTCCAAAAGAAAGCCGGTGAAATGGGCTCAGGAGTATGGTTTCCCAGACTTGAGCAGCGAACAAGTAAAGCCAAGGGAGTGACTCCTGAGATCACTGTGCCCTGTTTGCCTTCCTCCTTGGGAAGAGAGTGCCTTCAGTTATTTTCATGTAGATGTCAACAAACTAAATGATCCAGCTCGTAGTAAAACTGTTAAGGCGAGTACCTAACCCATAAAGTCCAGCATTTGATGCATTCATGAACCTCAACCAGCCAGATCGGATGGCTGCATGCGGAGGTAGGTACATACAGATGTAGGGACCTGCAGACGTAGGTACGTGAAGACGTAGGTACATGCAGACTTGCGTATGGACCCACCACAGCAGGAGGGCATTTGCTTTTCCCCAGTACTGCCACCTCCTTCCTGCCACCAAGCCCCAAAATCCCGCAGAGAGAGACGCACTGGGGAAGAGCTCAGGCTAAGGTGGCAGGCAGGGAGGTGGGGGTGCAGCAGTTCCCGTTCCAGATTTCGGCCCTGCGAGGTGTGCTGGGGGGGCTGCGCTGGCCGCCCCCCTCCCGCTGCGCTGTGCCACCCATCGCCGGCAACCAGCCTGGCTGCCCCAAAACCCGCATTTCGGGGGGCTCGGTCAGTGCAAGACGGCTGCTGTTACCGCAGGAGCGTGCAGGGGGTGTTTTGTCCAGGAGACTTCGTATCAGTGCTTATCCATTTAAAATAAGCGAGTCCCAGTAAATCTCATCTGCCTCCGTGTTTTCAACACACGGACTCCAGAAGTTCCTATACATGTAGTTCATTTCTAGCACCTGCAGCTGTTACCCATTTCCTGACAATACCATCGTGCCCATTGAGGAGAGGAAGGACATGTTGGGTTGTTTGGGGTTTTTTGTTTTGTTGGTGTTTTTTGTTTGGTTTTTTTTGTTGTTTTTTTAACTGTTTACCTCTTCCACCTGTTTGCTATTCGCCTGCAGAATGGCACGGAGTTAAAGCAAAGGAGGCGGCTGCGGGCAGCAAACAGGAAAGGGAGCAATGCCCGGGGTGAGGGAGGCCACAGGCGGCAGGGCTGCAAAGAAACACGGGTGGGCTGCGGGGATTGACTCGCCCCCAGCTGGGGGGGCGGTGGTGGGGTGGATTTAGTTCTCCCCACATCCAAGCTAGGTACCAGGGGGACACTAAAGCAGCAGATGCCCCCAGCTAGAAAAGAAGAGGGGTGAGAAAGAAGGAGGTGCGTAAGGGGGGAGATGCTGTGGATGGAGGGGGGAGTGCAGGTAAAGGCTTGCTGCTCAGGGAGGTGGGGGGAGCTCGCAGGTGCATTGCAGCCCAGGAGCTTGACAGTGATCAATGTAGAGCTCAGGCTGTGAACTGTGTACTCTCGCAGCCTGTAGCCATGAATGTGGTGGGTTTTTCCACCCCCCCGTTCCTTTGTATTTGGGGAATGAACTTCATAAAACCTGCATTCATCGTTTCTGCTCAGCCACATGACAAACTTCTACTGAACTGTGTCCTGGAGGGGTGATGCAGCCACAATAACAAGATCCCTCCTGCTCCAGTCATTAAAAACACTGCATTTCTCATTTCACAGCGCTGGGGGAGGGGACCAAGAGCAGCCGAGGAAGCAAATCCCGCTGAGGATACTGTTACAGTATGAAAGAGACCATTAACCCAGTGCATTTACCTACAGAACTTATCAACAAACGTCCTACCAAAAGACATACTTTTAATCTTATCCTAGTATTGCTCATCTTTCTCAACATTTACCTTTGAAAAAGCTGTGCCCGATAAGCAAAATTACAAACTTGCTTCCCTTCTTAAACCTCTTTATTTAAAACTTTGCAGTGTTAAAAGGTATAATGCTGATCTTGTATAGTGTCTGGAGTCTCCTCAAATGATATCCCCCTTATATGAACAGCTAACTGAAGACATCTGTTGGATGCAATTATCTGAACATTGCACATTTGGTTTATACATATTATTTTCTATATTACTCAGGGATAATGTATCTAATTATGTTTTTCTGACAGTGATGTTATTTGCCAAGGTGGTTTTCCGCTGTCAACCAAGTTCAGTGAGTAGTCAAATATTCTGTCAAATTTCTAGTAAAATTTTGTTACTGATTAATGAAGTAGATGTGCATATTTAATTATTTTAATAATTCTTCTCAGCCTCCTGTAACTAGGAGAGGTGAGATGCCCGCTCAGGTGCAGATCCTTAGCTTTCATTCACTGTAACAGGTTTTCATGGCAGGAGGTGAACTCTTGTTAGAAGCTTTAGGGCTGTAGGATTACCTGCTGTACAGCACTCTGCCTGTGGGAAATGGGCCAGCTAATAACGTTGGATTAAAGAATAGATGGAAATGACTGAAACATATATTTTCTTTTGGAGTCAGAAATATTTTGCTAGAACTTCTAAAATGTTCATTACATTTTGTGGCAGCAGCTCACACTGATTATTTTATAAAGTACTAGGGAAAACACTTCCAGCAAATGTCTGCAGAAAGCTTTTCTCTACCAACTCCATTTTATCTGTTTTCTAAAAAAAAGGCCCTGTAGGCTCTGACACAGCCAAGTTGCTGTGGCTTACTAAAATACCAGTGTTAGCTGAACCCTGGTAATTGTACAAACACGTGCTTTTTCGCTGGGGCAAACACAAGATAAATGACATTAACTTTTCTCTCGGGTATAAACTAACATGTTTCACCTCACAGCGGGAGACATGATTGCAGGTCAGGCGGTGCAGCTGGGCTGATGGGCAGTAACTCGCTAAGCTGAGGTTAGCCTGAAGATGCATCTCAGCTTGGTGTGAAGCCCTGGTCCTTCCCGACAAGGACAACAAGGGTCCTTCCCTCGTGCCTGACCTGGTGAGCACCGGGGGAAAGCGTATTATTAGTGTTATTTAATTTGCATAACTGTGATACTTAAGAGCTCCGGTTTGGATTAGGACTCTGTTGTGCTAGGCACTGTGTAAACACACATGAAAGCGTGACACTGTCCTCAAGAGCTGCCTGCCTTATACAAACACACACGGGAGTCGGGTACGGTTTCACGCTGAGGTTGGGCTTTGTCTTCCTTAGTGCCTTGTGCTGTGCCAAGCATGTTGTCAGCCCTTGCAAATCCTCCGTATTTAACAGCCCACACCTCAGCCTGCTCTTTGCTGAATTGGTAATTTGGCAAGTTCCCGTGTTTGTGTAGCGTGCAGTAGGTTACCCAGAAGGATACTTGAGGCCAAGCTGGAACAGACCATGTGAGTCTATTTTAAGGGCAGCTACAAAAAGTCCCCACGTATTGCAGTTCTGAGTGGAGAGAGCTTGAACTGGCTGAGGAAAACAAGCGCCTAGCACTAGGCAGCTCGGGGGTCGGGAGGAGACGGAGCGAAGCTACAAGGCTTGTTGGGTCTGCTACATGCTTGATCCGTGCAGGATGACTGAGCAGCCTGGAGTGCTGCAGGGCTCGCTGTCCCACGGGAAGCATCTCCCCATCAATGTCGAGACAGGCTGTTAATAAACAATAACAAAATTGTCTTTATATATCTCAGAGGAGGCAACTAAAGCAGGAGTAGAAAGAAGCAGTTAGTTTACTCTGTGAAAAATGTTAATTCATTTTCCCCGTAGGCTGTTAATGGGACTTCTGGCTTTAGCAGAAGAAATCCCACCTTGTTGCCTAAAACTTGCTCAATAAAGATGAGTCATAAGCAACTTCTGTATTTCAAAGCAGTGATCCTTCCTTCCCCCTGTGTAGGAATGGCAGGGTGACACGTGAAGAGGAACTGGATAAAAACCTGTTTGGATGATACACTGTGTTCAGTGGCCTGTAGTCATAGTCTTATAGTGGTGCGCATCCAAACAGTGCTTCGGATTTCTCATTTTCTAAAAGTAAGTGAAGAGCTCTCTATGCAGTAATCCTCCTAATTCCCCCTCTTCCTCTCAAGATTGAAGATCTGACTACATTACTCTTTCAAAACTCATTTAGAAAAGCTACATCATTTTTTATAGAGACCCGCTAAGTTCAGTTGTGTTCAAGACCTTCTCTGCAGAGTGCCCTTTAGGACAGAGCTCACCAGTATGGCTACAGCATCCTTTACACATGTTGTATGGATACGTGGTGTGCTGCTTGCAACTGCAGTGTTTTGTGGGTTAAACAAGTGATGTGGGCAGATTGAGGCGGGAAAGCGTTTACATATCAAAAGCTGTAAGAATTCTCAAAACCGGTATAAACCTAATAAACAAGTCTCATCAGGTGTTGTTCAAGGTGGTTTGGTTTTGTTGGGAAGTAAGAAAGCAATGCAGTCAAGGTGTTGCGGCCTGACTGATAAACCAGTTCTGGTCAGGATGGGGCACAAAGCCTACACCGTTTAGCTAACCTCGCAGCAGAAGTGAAGCGTCTCGCCTTTGTTGCAGTGTATTGCACTCTGGCTCACTCACGTGATCAGTCACTCCCTATTAAAAATACATATTTTTACTCTTGTAGACAAAATGCATAAACATTTGACCCTGGAAATATGATATACAGCTAAAGACAGCCTTTGAAAAACCTGGAGTACGTACGTGCATTATAAATTCCTCTTCTCTCACAGGACCAGCATAGTAGGAAAAAAGATAATCGGTTGTGTCTCTTGGTCTCACTCTCCACCCCGCTCCCTCATCTCCCTTGCCCTCCCCCTCCTTTTTGCTGTGGGATGTGCCAGCACTTGTCTTGGCAAAAGCCAGTCTTGGATCTTAAGACTGAAGGAAACTCCAGCATGTTCGTGACTAGTTCAGCCTTTACCAGGCTTCCTCTCCTCCCGCCCCAGCCCACACCACGGGACAAGGACGTGGTGGTGGTGTGCTCTGGGGAGATGGAAGAGAGGGGCATCTGCACCCAGCACCACATGACTGCCTGGCGAAGACGTAGCTTGTGCTGTCATAAATCAGGGCTTTGCAATGTGTGTAAATGCATGTGCAACATGCATGTGTGCAAAGTGTGTGTAAATGCACGTGCCCCATGGGCAGACCATGGCAGACACCACCAGGGGTTGGACAACAACAGGGCATTGCCATTCATTCTGATCTTGGTCTGTGTTTTCAGTGGGGAAGTCAAATGGACAAGTGTTTTGCCATCTGTTGTAGAGACCTCAGTCCTTCTCTGTACTCAGGGCAGGTAACATCAGCTGATGGCCACGTGATTGCCACCCACCACCCTCCACTACTCTGCACCCAGCTACTGCCTTGTTCGCTCTCCCTGTCCAGGCAATCTTTGGCCTTTCTAGAAAGATTGCCTGCAAAACTTACCACCATCACCACTTTTAGCGGTGGTGATTTCATGACACAGAAAAATGCCTATTGGGAGTTGCAGAGCAGCCCATTTTCCAAAGAAGCTACCAACCAACAGTTGGGTGATAAAGCACTAATTCTCCTTCAGCCACATGCAGCCTGGTCTGGATTTCAACCAGGGACTGAGATATGACAGGTTTCAGTTCTCACCCCCACTGCCTAATGGTATCTTGTCCTGATTGTTAAAAATTAAATCACTCTGTGAGTAAACACCCATGCTGTTCTTAATGCATACACATCTTTAAAGTCCACACCAGGACTTCTTATGGAAAGGGACCAACTGGACCTTCCACATCATAAAAAGTTAATAATTCATGAAGCTCCATCCTAAGCTTGTTCTCTATTCTTCCCTTTGTTAAACTTCATGGAAATTTTTTATACAATATTTTTGCTCTAGTCATTATTTTATACCATCTTGTTCTTGTATTAAGGTCATAGTTTAGTTTAAATAATTACTTTTGTCTCCCTGTCCTTTTCTCCTCTGACATATTTAAAGGCTCCTGTCCCTGCTTATCCATTCTTGTTTCGTTGCTATATAAATCAGTTTCTTTTACGGACTTCTAAGAGAGCCTCCTCATTTCCCTGATCATCAGTTGTTCTGGTCTATCTTTTTTGTAAATATGGGTGACAAGTGCTGTATATGTTGTTCTGGATGACGTTTTGATACTGCCTTACACAATGGTCATAATGCTTTTCTAATTAGCTAAAGGATCTTGTCTAATACATCCTGAGACTGCATTTACCTCTTCCATGGCTGTCACACTGGTGGCTCAGTTGCCCTGTAATGGATGACAATATCTTGGTCTTTCTTCACCACTGCTTCTTCCAAATGCAGTGTTCGTGTCTTTACAGCTTGAATTCCTGCTGCCTAGCTGTATGACCTTTTGTGCTGTGAATTTCTGAAGTCATCAATTTTTTTCCTAATATTCTACTTATCCTCTCTGTTCATGAGACATCTTGTCTTCAGTAAATTTCACTAGCGCATTATTAATATTAATATGAATATTAATTAATATTATTATGATGCCTCCATCAGCCCTGCTTAAGACAAATGATAATAAAGGCTCCTTAACTTTCATCTTATGCTGTTCCTGGTGGGAACCTCATTCCTTAAGTTACAACACAAAACTTCTGTTGCAACTCCTGTTCATCAATGGCAGAAGTTACGCATCCACCTTTGCCTGTCTATTTCTGATGGATGTTTTTCTCCAGTGCAAGAAAGGCAAGAGGAATGCAGACTTCTTAACCATGCAGCAGAGAACAGAAGCACGCCGTGGTGTGATCACCCTTGAGCAGAGCCGAGGGCAGGATCCCTAGATGTACTTGGCAGAGCAGCTGACACACCTATGGAGGGGGACAGAAAAGGATTTCTGCTACTTGTATGCTCTTCCCAAATATGTTTTACACCAGGGCAACCCGGGAGCCGTTGTGGAGGCACATTTTACCAGGCTTCAGCAATATCTTGCTGTGCCCTTTACTCCAAGCACAGAAGAAGTTAGAAAAAAAAAAAGTCTCAAGTTTGTGTGGCAGTTCATCGTCTTCAGTTCGGTCAGCTCCACGGGGGAAGTCTCAGGGCTTTGAGTGCAGCGTTTCCAAACATTGAGAACAAACCCTAAGCATTTGTAAAAACCGCAGAGCGTACAGTTAATACACCCAGATGTGCTGTCAGCCCCACAGCACTGCATTGGAGTGGATGGAGTGTGTAAATCTTGGAAAGGTTAAAGCTGAGAGACCAGCGATACGCATAAAGACTTGTGTTCCTTCCAGGAGGAGGAGGGGGGTGAGGTGTTATCATTCTCCATTAATCACTTACATCTCCAACCTGCCTAAATCCTCTGAAAAGAACCAGCAAAGAAAACACCAGCTGCTGTAGCTCCTACTTTTTCCTCCGTACCCTCCAGTCTCCCTCCCTCCTCCCTGCCTTCCCCAGACTGTGTTTATTTTTACTGCTCGTGAATCAGCCAGGAACTTGCTCCCTGCAACAGGATCAGCTGAGAACAAGCTGCAGATTGAATGTTCCCTGAAATCCTGGGTTTGTTTTGTAGCTTATGACCAGCAGCAAAACAGTGGAGAAAAGGAGAGAAAGTGATACACATCATCTTTCTCACCCGGCAAGATGGAACTTTCATTCTGCAGAGAGCGGGACTTCCCCAACTTGCTCTTTGAATGCATGGCAGCTTTCACTAGAGATTTTGAGCACGCTTAGCTTATGAAAGTCACTTAAAGTGTGAGCGCTTTGGGAAGGTAACCATTGCTTTATATAGGAGTGCCTAGCTCCTACAGTAACCCAGACCCATTGCACCAAAACACCACACTGCACCATAAGCAGCACGACAGCTCTCCCTTCGGCGACGGCTCACTCTTCTCACATCGCCATGATGTAAGAACAGCCCTGTCTTGAATAGCAAAAAGATTCACCTTCCAAGCTCAATCGTGCCGTGGCTGCCCCAGCTCTGGCATTAGTGCCACAGCTCGCACCGGGGGCAGGGGCAGGCAAGCTCCTGTGTTGGTGAAGTTGCTGCTCTGCTTAGCAAAAACCGTCCTGGGTGGCAGCCAGGTACATGACGGTACACAACAAGGGGTAGTGAAGAATGGCAACTGGGGACAGAGAAGTGACTGATGGGGAGGAGAGAGATGAGAGAGAGGGGAACAAAAGGGAAAAAATGGAAGGAAAAAACGACCCCCCAAAAAGTGTACGTGGGAAAGTAGAAAAAGAAAAGGCAAAATTATTCTTGGGACAATGAGCCTCTTCCTCAGCTGGGGCAGGGTTGTCTCTCTGGTGCCACTCTGAACCCACACCGTCTAAGCAGAGCAGCCGTGAGCCCAAGACCTGTCCCAGGACACATTCCTGCCACACTGCAGTCCCGGTCCCTAGGAGGATCACGCTATTGATCCCCAAGCACTGAGAATTTGGGGAACTAGTTTTGGAGTCCTGTCCCCCACAGAGCAGGGAAATCCTTATTTACAGGGCCACGGAAATACTAGCTTTCTCCAGACTCTTGCGTTCAAACAGTCCAAAGGCCACCCCAACACGGGCCATCCGACAAATCATTTGTCATCTGATTTACATCCAGCATTTCAACTCGTATGACTTTGAAAGGCCTGAAGTGCTACCCTTGTCACCAAGCTGAATGGAAAAGCACTCGACTCGTGGAGAGGGGTGCGTTCCCTGTGCAGTGCCGTCACGGCAGGTACCGGGAGGCTGACTTGTCACTTCAGCACTGGCCTGGTGCAGAACTGCTAATCTCTTTCAGATTGAAGAGGCTGTTTGCTGCCAAGACTTCTCTGCCAAAAGATAACTTTATAATACTGATAATCAGGCGCCCCGTGATGATAAAATGCCTGTTGCTTGCCTCTGTGTGAAGAGTTTCTTGCTGACAAGCTGCTTATTATGGCAAAGTATTTGTGTTATGGAAAAAGCAGAGCCTTTTACTGAAAAGTAGCAAAAAAATCTTATCTTAGCTGAGAAGTGGAGAAAGTGCAATTAATTAATTTGTTTCTGAGTCTGACCTCTAGACATAATAGATTTTGTAGCACAGCTATATATTGTAATTACAGGATAGAGCAAGCCTACACTGTAGCTTGTAGTTGAGTGCGTAATGAGGAGTGAAAGATTGATGTTCAGTGTGGTCAGATGACTAATACACTGGTAACGACTGAACTGGTCGAGCAAGAGTAACAGGCACCTGAGATAACATTTGATGTCTTGCTGAATAATGGTGGCGTTTCCTGTGTTGATTATCTTCCTCTAACCTGGTAATTAACTTGTCCTAACAGCACTGAGTGCAACACAACATTCTGGATGCTGCTGCTCCGAGTGTAGCTGATGTCATGTCACCGCTCATCCCTGTGCTCTTTGTCCTCCCTCAAGAGCACTACGGGATTTTCCCAGACTGCACACAGTAAGTATGGACATATAAACACAAATGACAGATGATAGATGCCTTCTGAGGAACTGGCTTTACTGATAATCTTCAATCTTGTCTGGGAAAACAAAGAAAGAAAAGATGAACATAAGAAAACATCATGCCTTGATTGCAAAATAATATTAGGTAAACCTTGAGCATAGATGAAGTCAGTTACATCCTAGGATATGTGGGAGGGGTTTTTTGGTCTTTGCGATGCTCTTCATAAAGACCCAGAGCACTCTTCCTTCAGTGGAGTTCCATAGGGTTCTAGCTCTCCTCCTGTGTTCAGGTGATGATAAAACACCATTGGGTCATTATAAGGTTTAAGCATGATAGATGCCCTACATTACTCTGTCCCGCTGACTGAGCTCTATGCAAAACTTCACTGCGTGAGAGGCAGTTTAAGTCTTGGAAATTTTTCTGCTTTTTGCTGGCACTATAACCCAATCACAACTTGTCTGAAAAAAAACCCCAAACCAAAACCAACAGGTGGGATTCTTAGGTGAATTTTCCCTTAAAAGAAAAAAGAAAAAAAAAACCAAACAAAAGAAATCCTTTGATGTGGAGGTTTCTGGCACACTATTCTGTAAGCCTAGTGCAATACTTGTATGCCATATCTTCAAGCAATGCCACTCCTGAACTTAAAAAAGCTGTAGGACTCAATTGTCACAGGTTTTTAAGGCTGCAGGCAATAACAAAGGAATTGCATTTATAATACCTGCATTGCTTCTGAGAATTTCCTTGGCAGGGTTGCATTTGAGGCTCCAAGCTTGATTGGCAATGGCTGGGTTACCTGCTACTGCAAGCAGGGGTGACTCACCTGGGATTTCTATAGCCTGAGCACTAACAAAGAGCCTGTGACTTCCAATCTGCCTGGGGCTCCTGTCTGCTCCTCTGTGTGCGTTTGAAAACAACATGTATTCAGAAACAGAGAGGGGGAGGCAGAAATAAAGGGACAGGGATAGCAACGGCCTCAGATTACAGTTTGGGTACCTGTGTTTCCCGTTTCTGAGTGACTCCAGTCGCAGTTACAATGCTTAGTTTAATCTGCTTTACGGAGATACCCCTTGCAACCCTTAATCTCAGAAGATGCATTTCAAAAACAAGGCCAGTGAGGTAGGATTTGGATATGAACGGGGATCATGCAAGCCAAACTCTGGCAGGGTAGCAAGGGATGCTGCCTGAGTGTGTAGGCAGTAGGAGGAGAGTAGAAGAGTAAAGGCACTCTGTGAACTGATAAGGGTGGATTAAAGATTTGGCACTGAGCAAAGCATTAGAGAAGGACGTTGTTAAGAAAGGCAGAGTGAGGAATCGCTGCCAATGCCATTCCCGCTCTAATGAACTGACCACGGCTGGAAATGGTTAGCTCAGGACGGTGCTGACAACCATCTACTGGGACAGAGGAGATGTTTTAGGTGTTGTAAGAAGGCATGAATGACTCTTGCTGACACTGATGCTCCAGAAGCACTGCATGTGGATCTCATTTTCTCTCTCACAGGAGGCAGAAGGAAAGACACAAACTACTAATATTCAGCTGCTATTTCAGACCCGCTGCCAAGGGGTCCAGGCTACTTAAATGGCAGAGATTCCTATGACCCCCCGTTACCGCAGTCTTGTGTGCCTTTGCCTCCTCTCCTCCACTGCCATCCACCAGCCAGGGTGGGTGCATGAGGTGGGGGGCAGCCAGGGCAGAGCGGGGAGGCAGGCGGACAGCTCATGTAGAAAACAGTTTTGCTATGCTTAGATCCTGCAGTTTTTTCTTTCCCCCTATTGTTAAGTGGCATTGAGCACCAGCAAAACAGGAAACTGCTTCCTCCAGCCGCTGACCCAGCGAACCCAGGGCAGCTGCTGGCTGCACAGAGTGGCCTCCCCACGCCACCCTGTTCCTAGAAAGTGTCTGGACATTTGGAGGAGCCTTAGGGAAGAGCAAGAAATATCACTAAAGCTTGAATAAGCAGGTACATTTGGCAGCTCTTACAAGAAGGGAGTCATACTGGAAATATCTGGTGGTAACAGTCAAAGCCGTCTCTGTTTTTCCAAACTTAGGGCTTATGGAAGTGACAGCAATCATGTCTAAGCCAATCTCAGTCACCTCACTCATCTGGTAACTAACTTAATCGTCTCTTTGTTGTGCTGTGCAGCTCTTATATCAGACATCCTCACTGTTGTGAAGGCTGTGAAGAAACTATTGTTTTACGGGCACTGCAGTTTGTGTTGTGATCCTTAAATCCCAGAAGTCCAGCCAGGTCTTGCTTCGCTGGGTGGCCTCAGCAGAGGCAGGAAACAGTGCTGGTGAAGTGGTAGGTGACCCTTTTCTTCCTGAGAAAGCAACACCCCACGGTATCAAGAGAATATACACTGCTTGGGTTTATGTCCTTCTGAGGAGACTGCAAACGGAGGACAGCAAAGACCTTGTGGCTCCTTTTCTAATTGCACATCCCTTGGTGTTCTCTGATATCAAGGACAATGTCGTCCTCCCTGGTGACATTCTGCTGACCTAGAATTTCTATTGACTTGTTTTGGTTTTCTGCTGTTTTTTTTTTTTTTTTTTTAACATGGTGTGATATTCTTCATTCTGTCTCTTAAATACTTAGAGAGAAGAAAAAATCCTGTAACCTCACTGGGAATGTCTGGTGGATATTTTTCACAACTGCATTTCTGTGTTTCTGAAAGTAGGACACATTGACATTAAAGAAATGATGCTCACCCCAATCTCTGTCACCTCATTACTCTTGAGCTCCAACTTAATTACCTCCCTGATGCTTTGCACAGCTCTTAACCAGAGATTCTGTGTCTGCTTAGAAATCTGCCATGCAAAATGAAGTGATGACTATATACCCTCTTCCTGCTGGAGAGATGAGTTGTGAGGATTGGTAAATATCATTTCTAGAGCACCCAGAAGGTGCATCGTATTGTACAGGCCTGATCCTGCACCACTGGAGTTCACAGATGACTTACAAAGACCCACAGAAACCATGCTGAAAGCTCATATCACAAAACTGGTTTAAAGATAATAGCAAAGTTCTAACCCCAATGCATTTGTGGTTTATAGTTTACAGCTCCAAAGACAGAAGTTATGTTAACAGCTCCCAAATTCTGACCTCCTGTATACCGCTATGGCTGTATTGATGCCAGTGGGAGTGCAAAGAAGAATTTGATGGTTTGTTTTCAGAAAGTATTTCAGTCCCTTCTGTAAAACTTCATACCCCAAAGTGGAAGGGACATGTCTGAACGCCTTGTAAAACTCACTCCTGGTTCAAACACAGACCAAGGTCTGCCATTTGAGTAGCCCTGTAACCCTCAAAAAATAGGTGAGGCATACACTGAAAATTAATTTCACATCCCTAAAAATTTAAAATACATCAGTTTTAAGAGTAATAAATAATATGAGGTATACCTACCAAGGTATTATAATTTTGGCCATGGAAAAGATAAAATGGGAGTTCAACCACAGTAAACATCTCAGTGTTGTAAGGATACGAGCACATTCTTATACATTTTTCTTTGTTTCTATATGAGTGTCTCATTTATCTGAACTCAAAACTGATGCTATTGTTAAGTCACTTCTAAAGACTCGTTCTGTCACGCGGTACAGCGCTCTCGGCCACACAGTCTCCAGTTCACATATGTGTGTACAGTGTGGTGTCTCTTCCCAGCGGCAGCAGCAGGCAGCCGCTGACCGAGAACCGGAGAGGCTGCCAGAGGAGAGCAGCAGTGGGGACAGGACAGCTCAGCTGTGTCACCTCGCAGGTGCACTCCTTCAGAACAGGCTGTTCTTACACTTCCCTCTGCTCTGCTCGCAACTGAAAGTCATCGGGACAAAAGTACCTTCAAAACGCAGTGTGGATGCCCATATTGTATATCTCTTTTCTTTTATCTGACTGTTTTACTGCAGTGCTTTGCATCGGTTCTGGAGATCTGCGAGACTGTGTTTTGCTTGCCATGTGCTTCAAAAGTAAACACATCTGGTGACATGTTGCTTCTTCTCCCTAGGCCCTTCCTCATACTCAAGGAGTTAACTGAATTGCCTCTTTAATTTCACTGTTCCCAGAGACATGTTGTGCACTACAGCATTTTTCATGGGTCATAATATACGTGTCATTGCAGGGATGCACTCTCTCTGCTGCATCGTCCCCAGGCTGAGCTGTGCCACAAGGCTTCCCTAGAGAGCACAGATGACACCATCAGTTGTACAGATGACCAGTTCAGCATCTGGGCTGCCTTTCTTTTGGCCTTTTTTCCCCCCATTTTTTTTGTGACACAGAGGCTTGTCACAAAACCATTTTGAGCATGTGTGAGACACTTAACAATGCAGTAAGTATACATCCCTTATCTTCCCTGACAGAGAGCTTTCCAAAATCTGGACGGTACTTCAAAACCATGAAGCCCTTTTCCAACAAACAATCTTTTTGTGTCTCACTCCAGATAGGCTTTGGTTTTCAGTACAATAGTAATGTGGTGCATTAGAGTTTTAAGAAACATATCTCTATCTATTTCCTGGTCTCCCTCACAAAACATAAATCACCGTTAACACTGCTATTACACAACAAAAGTCAGTGCCTGTTGAACTCAAGGTTACACTTAACCTATCTTTGAAACTTATTTTGTGTAAATAAAATATAATATTAAGTAAAATAGGAGAACTTCACTAGGACGAACAGAAATGTTTCGGAAAGAGCTCAGGGTTCCTAAGACATGAGAGAACATCTCCTGTTTCTTGTGGAGAGCTTCTTTGGAAGTTGGCCTTCTCACCAGGGCCTCAGCTGCTTTCTGGTGCCACAACCTGTCTCAGAAAGATCTTTCTAAAATGCCTTGTTTAGTTCTTTGTCTGAATCTATGAACTATTCAGAATATCTCTCTTTTTCATGGTTACCAGCTGATCAGGCAAAGAATACCGCTTTGTGCACATATATCTGTCCTGTCCAGCTGCTCTCTGATCATCGTTCTCTTGCATGTCATTTATTTCTTTTCACAAGGGACACTTACAAAGAAGGTTAAGACCTGATCTGGGGACTGACATTCACCTGTACCCATGTAACCTGCTAATTGCTTTGTTGGAAATCTACCTACCACTAGAAAAAAGGGTAACTGTTCACTGCTGTAGTTACAACTTTTCTTCTTTATTTCCCTGGCAAAGAGCTTGGGGATGTTTTGGTAGCTATTCCAGGGTTAACTGTCTTTCTGCCCAACCAGCCGCTGTTAAATGTTGGCTCTTGAAGTCTTTTCCTTTGCCCATTAATCTCAGATCTGGTGAGGCCAGTAAGGCAGTGAGGTGTGCATCTCTGTTTTTACAGTGCTAATGATAGACTTGTAAAGGGGGGTTGGGGGTGGGGAGGAGGCTGTTACTGAGGTTTTGCTATAACACTGACTCTTTTTCCTGTGCATAGCTATACTTTGACGTGGTATGCTTGACCTTACAGATCAAAGAGAATTACCAAAATGATCCACTTGTGAATTGTGGGCCATTATCTGTTATTAACTCATCTTGAGCACTGTGGTGAGCAAACTGTAATTTACAGTATGTTATTACATTTCTGCTCACTGTGGTGTGCAGCAGCTGAATGTGTGCATGTGATAGCCCATAACGAGAAGTAATCTTTTCTAGCTAATTCAAGCAGATCTTTGCCAACCCTTACTAAGGTTGAACAAGAATTTAATTTACTTCTAATAATTTTGTTTTTCTGCTTCCTGCCCCTCCCACCACATTTAGGAGAGGAGAAGGTTTCACCTTCTCCATTTCTCTTCAGTACATGCTTGCTTCCAGGAAAACTTGGAAGCGCAGCGACAACCTCCTCCAGTTCTCTGCCAGATTTCCTTCAGGACTTAATGATTCAGGTGGCTTAATTTGCTAAATTTTTGCCAAAAAAAAAGTAGTTCTCTACTGACACCATATAATAAAGTTGAGCAAACAGGAGGGCTGGTAGGAGACTTATTTTTATTGCCTGGCTCTAGTCACATGACAGATCCGGTTACAAAATACTAATACCCCTGCCAACTCTCAGGATCCACCAATTCCTCTTGCTACTGTTTTAATCCAACCTGTCTTTTCTTTTTTTCTTTTTTTACTTTTTTTTTTTTTTTCTGAGGGCAGGGGGTGAAGGGGAAGGCATTAGACTGGGGCAGAAGATAGAGTGGAAAGCAAGTATATCATGATTGGGAGTATCCCTTTAGCTCCTTCAGTGTTTGTTCAGCACTTTTTCGCCAGCTGAATAGCTTATTCCCTCTGAGTGTTGGCAGCCTTTGGCAAAAGTAAAGCAATGTCAGCATTCCCTTGTTCCATCTATTTTTTGGAAAAGAATCATTTAAAATATTCCATTTTCACCTTGTTTGCAACTTGTGATGAAGGCTTCTCCCCCAATTAAATTGTGATGTTCTGGCTTGAAAAACAACTTCAAGATCAGGAAGATAAGCTCACACACAGGCACACACACACATAAAAAAATCCTCCTTATGAAAAGAAATTCAGCAATTCAGTGGAGCTACTTCTTTTGTTAGCAGTGAGACAAATATATTTTCAGAAAAATTGCTGATAAAACAATAGATTTGAAAAATGTAAACTTTGTGCAACTCTCTGGAGTTCTTCACAGTGGTTTCCCCTTTGTGCCTCCTTCCAGCATACAGCAGTACCAGAAGCTTTGGTGCTACGGGTTCCTGCAAGGAATCTACCTAGACAGGTAGATGCCTGAAATCTTTGTACAGCCTCTGATGTGGTAGCTACACTGCTACTGACACCTCAGCTACATTAAGGTGGGCACGACTATGTCCACAGTGTACCAAAGGCACACCTCAGCAACAGAAGCAGCTCCTAAGAGTGGGTTGAGATTTTTGTGCAAAAGGGGAAAAAAACTTCATGGTGCTCATCCCACAGGCATTGATGGGTTTTGTTGCGTAAAAGGTATAGAGAATAACTATGTATCTTTCTCCACCTTTCTGAAAGGAAAGCTGAGGTACAGGGAAGTCAGGAGACCTGTTCAAGGCAACACAAGACTTCTCTGCTGAATTCAAGAGTCAAAATTCAGGCGAGAGTTGTAGTCCCCGTGTTTCAGCTATAAGACCACTAGTCTTCTCTTTTGGCAAGCATGAGTGGAAATGCACTTCTGCCTTCCAGTGTCTGTGACCATGGTAGTTTCCAAGGGGCAGTATGTTGCAATTGTTTTTAGTTTTTCCGTTTCTGCTCTTCTTCCACAAGGTGCCTACAAAAATCTGCAACGCTATTGCACTGTCCTCATTGAGAGCTCTCTTGAAAACACAACCCCACTCTGATTTCTGACAAAACAACCTCTTGTAATTAGGAGTTTGTTATGACTGCTCCTGCAATGAGGCAGGGTTAGAGGAAGCACATGTCAGCAGTGAGTGACTCCTTGCATCCACCTGTCTTCACTTGCTGTGGACACTGTAAGCTTTTAGGGGCAGGGACCATCACTTTCTACAACTGTACAAGGCTTTGGCCTGTCAGTACTTCTGACTACAGCACTGATGATGTCCCCTTAGAATGCCCGTTTTCAGAAGGCTTAAATAGGATATGTTCCTCACTTCAGTTTTTATGAGTTTTTTATGCTATGAGAAACCACTAAATTTTTCTGAAGTCTTTCCTCAACTGCAAATAATACAAGTGTAAAAACATCAGGAGAATAATATCATCCACAATTAGGGAAAGGCAATGTTGGATCTCTGCACTTGCTTTGACTCCAACATAATGGAGTTAATTTAATAAACGGATAGATTTTGATAGACCATGGCCGTGTTGTGATGACCTGCTTCTTGGGTATTTGTTTCCTTGTTCTTTAGGCAGTTTCCTCTCTGTGTGTGCAATCACAGCACCCTCTACTGCCTCTTGCTTAACCTGCAAAAGGACAGCAAATTATCGTAAACTCTAAAAAGGACTTTTGGAGCGACTAGACTCTCTGAAGTGGTGTTGTTTTGTATGTGAAACAACGCCCCCACCATGAGAACGGCAACGCAAGAAGGTATTTCAGTTCTGTCTAGAAGGCGCTCCCGAAATCCTAAATGAACATTATGAATTCCTCAGGGGCTCAAGCACCTGTAGCCTGACAGCAGTTTTTCCCCTTTCATCTGTATCTAAGGCATCGATCGTCTTCCGCTTTTGTTAGGCCCCTGGAGGAAAAAGGAATCAATTGTCCTCGTGAGAAAGATGAAAAGGCGCTAGCTCAAATGCTAATTCTGCGTCTTCCCAGATCAACTAACCTGGGACTGACGGAAAACTCCCCCTTTCCAGCATCTGCCCCTCAGGAGCTGCAAGTTTACTGGGTGCGAGGTGTCCTCTCGCCCCACCCCAGGCGCCGGTTCCCTCTTCGCCGTGTCCTGCACACACCGAGGGGCCGCCTTCGTTTCGTCTCAAATCACGCCCTTCACCCTGCCAGCCTTCAGCCGCTCACACTCAGCCGCCGGGCCCCGCTCCGTCAGCCATTTCAGCGCCTCCCTGGAAACGACGGCCGCTTGCAGCTCGGTCTTTTCACGGGGAGCTAACGGGGCGGCTTGCCTGCGGACGCCGGGGCACAGGCCGCCTCCCAC
>VYXH01000100.1:64077-82536 GCA_013397275.1 Burhinus bistriatus | reverse complement strand
GGGGGAGGGGGCCGTTTAGACCTCGTTTTCCGGCCGCACCTCGTGTCTTACAGCTTCTGCGTGGGAAAAGCGGGGGTTTCCCATTTCCTTGGTGCTTTTCCCCGCGGAACTGGGAGAGCCCGGCCCGGGGTAACGGCGCCGGCGGAGCGAGGCAGGGGCTGCTCCCCGGGCAGCGAGCTGCTGGGCTGCGCAGGGAGAAGAGAGAAACGCCTGGGTGGTGGCCTCCAGCCAAGGATGGGGTCTCTTTCTCTTGCAGTTCCTGACAGAGCTTACCAGACTCTTCCAAAAGTGCAGAACTTCGGGGAGTGTTTTCATAACGCTGAAGAAATGTAAGTTTTAAGTTTGTTACTGGATTAAAGAGGTGTTCATCTAAATCAAACTTACAGTGTTGGTAGCCTGTATTTTAAAAGACACAGTTGTAATTCAGAGTATCTGAAAACAAGAGTAGTTGTATGGACAAATCTGTCATTTTGGCTGCAGTACTAATAACCTTGAAGTACGACTGTATTTCAAACTGCAGGAAGTACTGGGACTTTCTGATTATTAAACAATAATCTGACATCCTTAGATTTCTATAAAAGGAGAATTATAGTGTTGCTTTTGTGTGTTTCTCTGGTTTCTGGCTAGCTGGCACTGCTTGAGAAGTCAAGTGTCCTAAGCTGCAGTTTGACATGCATTTAAAACATACTGCTGCTGAAGCAGGTGGTTCATACAGCATGTCAGGGGAAGGATTTACATTTTTCCCTGGCAGATGTAGTTTATGGAACAGATCCTTCTGGAGTTACAAAGGAAGGGGTCTGTCAACCATTTGGCAGCAATGTCAGTTCAGGTGGCCTTAAATTCGAAGGTGTTTCACAGATCTCCTCAAAAGCTATTTTTAACATCTCATCATCTTACAGGAAGCATCCAGTGATTTTAGTGAAACATGAATAAACGTTCTCGGTCTTTCCATACAGATGATGGCCGAACAAAACCAGTCCCACGCAAAGGCCACGTAGAAAGTTTTGAACCAGCAGACAATAAGTGTCTTCTAAGAGCAACTGATGGAAAGAAGAAAATTAGCACAGTGGTAAGTGACAACTTTGGGTTAGAAAGATTAGTGGCCCTACTTCACTTTTCGTTCATGCCCCATATTTTAAGTGAAATTTGAGAACTACCCTCTTAATTCCACAGAAACCGTACGGTAGCTAAACACACAGCTGAAGCTGGGATGCTGAAGTGTTACACTTACTTACCTGAAGTCTCAATGCATTACAGATGGGGCAGTAGTTTATAGTTTTGCTCTGTATGCTGGATTTGGTTTCCGAATGGTATTGCAGGACAGCAGAAAGGGACTCTGCCTGTTTCCAGCAACCTCAGCTGTTTTGAGTCAGGTGGAGTTGTTTGGAGGGAAGGGGGAAACTGCTTCTAGGGACGTGGGCAGAAGGACACTGGGCAGATATGGAACCTGCAGTATGATGACAAATGGTGTGGCTCCAAGGAGAACAAAGGTCCTATGCACCTACACTCAAGCCTCAGGTGACAAAGAGGTTGCTCCTTATAGACCTCGATGGAATTATTGAAGGTTCTAACAACTGAGGAAAGAACAGGATGTTCCCAGACTGTGAAACAGTAGGAAAGGGATTTTTGTTTCCTGGCAAGAATGTGTGGGCATGGGTAGACTCTTCTAAGCCTTAATCTTACTTAGGATAGCTATTTTTTTCCTCATTTACAAAGCTGTTTGTATTTCAGGAGACGAGAAGTTGAAAAGCTGATGTGTTTACTTTTGTTGAGGTTTAGTCCTAGCCGGGAGCTAGGACCATGCAGCCTCTCGCTCACTCCTCCCAGTTTGGATGGGGGAGAGAATTAGAAGAGGAGGAGTGAGGAAAAAACTCATGGGTTGAGATAAAGACAGTTTAATAGGTAGAACAAAAGCTGTGCATGCAAGCAAAGCAAAACAAGGAATTAATTCACTGCTTCCCATCGGCAGGCAGGTGTTCAGCCATCTCCATGGAAGCAGGGCTCTATCATGCATAATGGTTATGTGGGAAGACAAACACCATCACTCCGAACGTCCCCTCCTTCCTTCTTCTTCCCCCAGCTCTATATACTAAGCATGACGTCACATGGTATGGAATAGGCCTTTGGTCATTGAGGTCAGCTGTCCTGGCTCGATCCCCTCCCAGCTTCTTGTGCCCTCCCAGCCTGCTCGCTGGTGGGGTGGTGTGAGGAGCAGAAAAGGCCTTGAGAGCTTAGCAACAACTAGTAACGCCACCGTGCTATCAAAAGTATTTCTCATCCCAAATCCAAAACATAGCGCTACACCAGCTGCTAATAAAAAAGTTAACTCCATCCCAGCTGAAACCATGACAGCTTTGAATGAGATTGGGAAAGGCTTTAGCTGACTTGAGCTCTCCTCCGCGATGTAACCCAAGGAAAAATGTTACTCTGAGAAACAGCTGAGAGAATATGGGCTGCAACATATTTTTATTGGCCCTACAGGTAAATAAAACCTTCCTTAGAATGGTTCTTCAGATTCTTCCCATTTGGAAACACAGGAATTTGGGATGGATGGCCTCCAGAGGATTTTGTTAATTGACTAGGGATTGCGTTCCATTTTTTAGATCAGTGAAGTCCTATGACATGTCAGGACAGCCTACCTGCCACTGAATGTGATGAGTTGATCCAACTGCTGCTAAAAAGACTAGGTGGTCACTGGTGTGTAAATGCGTACTGATAATTGGTTTGTAATAGAAACCAGTGTTTTCTTGGTTAACCTCTAGTTTTTACTTTTGTAGGTGAGCTCAAAGGAAGTAAATAAATTCCAGATGGTAAGTTTTGTATGCCTTTCATCTTCCTTTTCTGTAGCTATTGGGGAATGGTCAGTAGGAAGCACTGGGCAGCTGTGAAGGGGTTGATTCAGTGCTGAACTGCCATATAGATTAACCTTGGACAACCCACCTATCTGCATTTGTTTAAAAAAATGAAATCCCATGGTATTTTATCCAACTTTCTGCATTGGTTGAAAAACAATAGTTTCCCAGTGTAGGGTGTAAGAGCATAATTCTCTGAGAAAATGCAGATACCTATGCATTAGCAATGTGTAAAATGTTACCTCTCTAGTATATTGTCACTTACGTTATTTGTTCTTTTAATGGTTCCAATTGTTGTTTCAGGCATATTCAAATTTGCTGAGAGCTAACATGGATGGCTTGAAGAAAAAAGACAAGAAAAGCAAAAACAAGAAGAGTAAAGCAACACAGTGATGGAACCGTGTCCTACCATCACTGTAACAGACTTGATCCTTGCTCAAAGCAAAGTCCATTTCTTTTTGAGTCACCACTTGTCTTTGGCTTTCCTTCCAGCAGGATACTGGGATGTGATCAGTACTTTTGTTTAAACTGAGAGCAGAAAGTGCTCTCTGTGGATTGTTGTAGGGCAGGAGTATTTACAGGGTTATAATGAAATAGCTTTACACTCAGCTGCCAACTAGTTTTGTACTTATACTGCTGTTTGTTTTGTATTATACAAGTGGGTAATGTAAAAACCTGTTTGGGGGTAACATGGGGTGAAGAGAAATGCACTGTGCCAGGAGCAAAGTGAGACTGGAGCAGGAGTCTTGGTGACAGGTCCCCAGTTTTATAGATAAGCCTCAGTAGTACTAGGGATGGTGGGTGCCAACATATTATCAGGAATAGCAGCTTTCCTGTTTCAGTCTTACTTTGAGGGATGTGTCTACATGATGCAGTGCAGATGCCCCTAAGGCCTGAACTCTTGCAAAGACAGGCAGCTGTGCCTTTGCTCCATGCTGATCCAGCTGTGCTGACCCTGGCTCAGGGTGGGGGGATGGCAGGCCTCTGCATCATGTTCCCTTCAGATATGGCTTAAAAATGCTTATCACCTCAACTTTTTTCTTTAAAGCTTCATTCTTTATGATATTCCCCATATTCCACATCTTACAGTAGCTCCTTCATAAGAGCAGATGTAAAAGGTGAATACTTAATTGTTCCTATTAAACAATGAGAAATGGATTTGGTTGTAATGACTGATGTGACTTGTCTTGGTGAATGGCTAGGAATGCTAAGGTTATCTGTGCCTTTAGGCCTCATCTGGTGCTACTTTGTTGCTGTTACAGCTGCCACAGTTCTCAGAAGTTCTCAAGCTTGTCTGTAAAATTACCTCTTTACATGTTTTAAGTTTGCCCTCCTCTTTACTACGAGAAAAGGGCAGAAAAAGTAAGTAGGTGTTTGTTAATGCAATGAGCCTGCAGTGCTAAAGGCAATCATTTGAATTACAGAAAAAAAACCCAGGAGTAAGCTGGTTAAACAGAAGATACCAGGTGGGGAGGGAGGGTAAAGACCAGTATATTTCCAGAAATCCCCACCTTTTCTGCATATTCGCTCCAGTATTGTAAGCAATTTAATGCGAAATATAATGCATAGTTAACTATGGCTGCTGTAACTCATCTTCAGATCTACTCAGCTTCATTTTTCCTGATGGGGTTGTGTTACAGTTCAGCTGATTCCTATCATTACTATGACATAACTTCAAACTTAATCTGACAACTGAAGTGAAGAAAGCTAGTTCAAGACTTTAGTTATGCCTCTAGCACACGCAGGTTGCTGTTTCTCTTAAGAGTCTTAGGTTTAGGTCCGAAACAAGTTTTTCCTGTATCAATCAGGTCTTCTTTCATCTCCCAGGAAGTTGCCATTTGATTTTAATGCAGAAGTACAAGCAGGACAAGCACAGGCAGCCAGGCTTGAAATGACTCTCTCAGTTTGAAATCTACCATCTTTTATACAGAAATTAAACCAGTAGGTTTAAAAAACCAACAAAACCAAAAAACAACACACAAAACAACCACACACAAAAAGCTTGTAATACATATTTCAAGAAGGCTCAGTAGCCAAACCTTTTATTACATAAAAACCCTTCTTCAAAAAAGTTTAAAACAGTTTGTTAGAGCTGAAGATAATTCATCCTCTCTAATCCTTGAACTGAGTTTCTCATTTCATTACTACTGTTGCATATTGACGTAAAAGGCATTCTGAAACTCTGTTTAAAAAAAAGCAGTTTTACACCTGCACAGCTGATAACCTCTTTTGTGGCATAGCGGGGCAAGAATGACATGACAATATGTATCTCTGGCTGTAGTCAGACCTGCTCTTTAAGTGCCTATAAAACATTTATTTTCACTTTTGGACATAAATTTACAGTTTTATGTTACATATGAAATTCAGTCTGGACATAAAGAGACATTAGTTGCCTCTCTTGCATTATTACAGCTTTTTTAAATTCCTTTGACAAAACACTGTTGTCTGTTAGTAAAAGCACCCCATAAAAGATGCTTTAAGTACTAAAACAAAACCTTGTATTCGTCTCGGTAACTGTACAGGATAAGCGCAGGAACCCTGCAGAGGGAAGGAAAGAGAGAGGATTTTTAAACTTTGAAACTGCAGGTTCAAAAGCTAGAAAAACCTGTGAAAAATCTTAGCAATAAGCTAACAACAAAGATTCAGGAGAACAGCAGTAAGTTTTAGTTCCTTTGGCTGTAGCTGCAATTTCCCTCTTTGTTCTTTTTGTATTTATCTAGCATGTTTAGTTTTCATTCAGTGATCTTGAAGGTTTATGGCTAAGCAGTGTTTGGTGTGCAGGCATCAAATGGGAAAGGAAGACTTTGTCAGGGACTGCATTACATTCATACCCAACACTGTATAATTATTCCTACTGAATTCCTATAATTGTTCCACTGAATATTATTCCTACGTAGTAATGGGTTCTGTTGCTCACAGCCTTGCAAGCCCCAGGAAGAAAAAAATGTTTTACTTGATAATTAGTTGCCTCAAATAAACATTAGCAAACCCGACAATTTTGGTGCATCTCTAAGAAAAAGGAATCAAAGTCAATTTTTAGTCTTATTTTAAGGTTAAGTAGTACCTTTAAGCTGAACCTAGGTTTAAGAAAATGTATTCTAAATGAAGCCCACAACAGGGCATAAATACCCAGGTCTCACTTAACTGTACCAGCACATGCAACAGTTGAAAATTTGAGGCTTAAAACTGGATGTGTCCAGACTACCTGTTTCAGCCTCACCAGAATCCAGCAAGGAGACTACAAGTTGAACATAAATGTTTTTATGCTTAGAAGACAGAAACAGGCTTTACTGTACACACTAGGCGAGCATGCATCGTGTTTGCTTAAAGCTGGGCTGTCTGTCAGCTGTGCCAGATTCCCACTGTATTCCTTCAGAGCAGAAAGAATTAAATGTGCTCCTGAGTTTTAAAAGGCAAGCTGAGTCCCTCCCAGGAGAGAAGAGGGTTACTATGTAATAGAATAGCAGTATACCTAAATATATATAGTTGTTTGCTCTTAAAGCAGGAAATGAGATAATAATGGGATAATAATAATAGTTTTAGAATTTCTTGAAAAGGTTTATAAAAATGAAGAATTTACACGACCAAAAATTTACGTTTTACCACAAGTGAGGATTAGAAGACCAGTAAACTCTTCGTATTTTGTTTCATGTTAGTGACAAAATAGTACTCAGGGTAGTATGCACATTTCCTGAACAGTTCTTTTTTCCACAGGGAGAGGGAAAGGGGAAGACAAATTAAGAGCAGCTTATTTAGTAAAGTTTGAATGCAGAAATAATTGAGATTTTATGTACCTGTAAGAGCTTAACAAATTTACCTCTTTTCCATTTTGATACTGTAAATTTCATCACAAATTGCTTGTAAGTATGAACATCTCTGTTTTGGCCATCGTGCCATGAGTTGTCTCACAGTAGCATCGAAGGCTTGCCTATCTCCATCAAACTAAGGAAAAAAAATTGACAAGGAACTATGATATAGTCTTACATTCTCCTGTGAAGGAAATACTTTTTCTGATAGGATTCAGTCTTCTGAACATTGTGTAATGTCAGTGCTCCTTAATTAAAACAAAATTCATATAAACAACATATGCAACTTTTATTTTATTTATTTTTTTTTTTAAAATTTATGAAGACTTTAGTTATCAGTTTATTAACACAGATAGTTTATCAATAAAAAGGCATAAGCAATGAAACAGGCTCTATCAGTTTTGCAATGCTGGATAGAATACAGGAACTGTGGTGTACGGGTGGTCAAAAGTGAATGATGCAAGCTGATCACAGTTTGTTTGTTTTTAAGTAACAGGTGATAAACTATGTCCATGATTTGGATAGACTGGATGAACCAAGTATGTGAAAATATTTTCAAATGTTTCACTGGTCTGATTACCAGCCAAGCACTGCTTCAGAGCAGCAGGTGTAAGGTATGAAACTCCTAATCCACTTCCAGGCAAGATGCCATTCTTGAGTTTGCTTTTTTGGGCAGTGTCTCCAGTAAGAACTTCTGGCTTTAAAGCTACTGCTGTCATTGGAGGAAAGAAAAGAGCTTTGTCTTTGGTGGGTTCCCCCCCCAGTCGAGCAGTTTCTGAGTTGTTAAGGGTGTCAATATGATACTTAGATATTCCCTTTTTATTTTTGGCTTCACTAAAAGATGTTTCAGCTACTGTACTTGAAACAATTGCCTCTTGTGTTCTGGGTCCTCCTTCAGCTTCAAGAAACAACTTTGTTGAAACTGCTATTAGTGCTTATTGGTTTATGAAAATGAGTAGTAAGACTTAATTTCAGTTAACTATTCTTGGGAAAAAAACCAGAGCTTTGGATTAGGACTTCCTAATGGTGTCTTGTGTAACTTGTGCATTTGACAAAAAGATTTTTCTAGCCTCAGTGAAGCTTGGGTAAAAAAAAAAATCCTATCAAGTTTTAAAACCTAATTCAAACTCCTTGAAGGAGAAAAACTACAATGGGTGAATTTTATGTTCCACTTCATTAGGAACCAAATTTATCATCTATTGTTCAATTAGTTTCAACAACAATACTTAATTGCTTACCTTTAATGATAAGAAGGGCATCACAGTTGCTTTTGGCAGATCTACCTGTAAAAATGTCATCAAGAAATCAGTACTTAACAGTTCTTCTGTTACCAGTTTGCCAACTGGAGATTAGCTGTACTGAAGGGAGTCAGACTTTTTGACTGCCAAATAATGCTGATAGAACTGGGAATTTACCAAGGTTTTAAGCTTGATCTGTTCCCAACAGATTCCACTATGGGAAGTTCCAAATAGGCACAGGCCAACAGGCAGTATGTTTCCTGAAAAGCATATACCGTTTTCAAGTCCTTTGTGACATGGTCGGCAAAGTCTAAAAGCTACATACAAACAGCTATGTTGGTTTAAATACAAGAACAAATCTAGCAGGAACAAGCTGTTACATCTACCACAGTAGTCAGCATGAGTACAGCTTAAGAATTTACAGCTAAATACTTGTTAAATTTTGTTCTGTGCAACTGTCACACACAATTTGAGATACTTTTCAAGCATTAAAGAAACATGCCGTGGGTCTCATTTAACCAGAAGTTTGGTTCATTTGGCATCTCTGAAGTGAGGCTATTGGCAGTAGTTTGTTCCAGACAGCAACTGCATCATCCAATTCAATTAAGAATTTGAAGTTAATTCAGCCTTCTGCCAAATACTTACTGCTAAAATCTCAATCTCACTTGTTTTCTGTTGCAGGCTAGAAATGAATGTCTGAAGTCTTGTTTGCACCTGCCAACAAAAGATGGGCAAAAGTAAAATACACCACGTCTGTGACACAGGTTGGGAACACTTACTTTCTGTTTCATAGATGATGAGAACAGAGGAGGCTGCATCTAACAGAAGATGTAGAACTACATCATATTTAAACTAAAATTCACGTTTAATATAATTTTCAGGAACAATTCCACAATAATCCTTGATGAGCAGACAGGAAGGAGACTAGGGCTGAGCCACTCTTGCAGTAATGGTAAAGACTGGATAATACTGGTATTGTACTAAAGCAGATAGAACTACATGTTACAATTTGAATTCTCACATACGTAATTAAAAATTGCCTTTCTCTTTCTGGGCGTTAGATAACTTTTCAGAGGAGTATCAGAACCTGTGACTGGATACAGTGAATCATCTCTAGCTGAAGACAGACGACTGATTTGAAAGACAAACCAAAGTATGGGTCATGCCTCATAACAGTTTTTCCCAGAGCAACCTAGTAGTCCTGCAAAGATAGCACTTTACAAATGTAGTGGCAGCCTTGCACTGCCTGTCTTTTGTACCTTAGAAAGATGCTTTTGTATATTAAAAACCTGAAAACAGAAAGTTTGTTTAGCTTAAACCTCAAAGAATAACATCCGCTTCTTTATTTGGGTTCCAAGAACTATCTATAGCAGGGATTTTTTGTTGCACGCTCAAATTTCGACTGAAAAGGGGATGGGATTACAGTTCTGTTTTACCATGTACTCTAAGTATCTTGAAGCCAATGAGCAACCTCTGACATTTGTTTCTAGCATAATTTAATCTTTTCTACAGTATTGTAATATTGTATTTTAGGCAGGTTTGGGTGTTGTGGTTTTTTTTTTTTTAATGTGCAATTTTTTCTTAGGCCTTTAGTTTGAGACAACATATAGAGTGTTACAAACATATTGCAAATTAAAAGTATGCTGAACTTGCACCTTTAACACACTTCAGCATTTATAAAAGAATGGAAAATTCCAGAACCATGGTCCCTACGAAAGTTTTCTAATGTATATGTGTACAATGATGGCTGAACCACAACGTCACAGATAATCCCCGAGATCCAAAACGTTAAAAAAAAAAAGCAGCCTTTGCCTTCAACCTTTTGCGTTGTTCATAGTCTACGTTATGAATAAATAACAAACAGGATGTATTTGTCTAAGTTAGGTGACAGTGAAAATACAAATTCCACCATTCCTTAACTTTCAAGGGTCATTTCTTAATACTTGTTTGATGTGCGTGTATACCTGAATTTCTTGGCGACGCCTGGCACTGGCAGATAATTTTTCAGGAGCTATAACACTAACATTAGGCACTACAAGAGTTCCATGTGATTCAAACACACCTAAAATGCAAACATACAGTTTTAGATTATATTTTTCCTTATACAAGTAGCAAGAAACAAAAAATTCAGAAGTATTAATAAGCAAAGGTTCAAAAAGTTGCTAAAAACCTCCGAAGTCAGTCAAGAAGACAGGATAAGGAAACGTGCATGTAAATTCTCAAATGCTCACTTATGACTTTGAAAGACTAGTTGGTAAGAATAAGAAATCTGGTATTTTACATCAGTGTTCCCTGAAAANAATAGTGACACAGGTCACTCTCACGGCCTGGTGAACTGGCACCATCCAGAGCAGAGATCATCGATTCCTGCCCCACCACAGCCAACCCCCATTTATATACTGAGCATGTCTTCTATGGTATGGAACACTTCATTGGGCATTCCATCCTTCTGTCTATACTTCTATGGGAAGCTGAAAAAAGTCCTTGAGTAGTGTAAATATCCCTTAGCAACCACGNAAAGGTTCCAAATGGCTTGCAGAACTTTACAGAGAAATGTAGCATACATAATATCAAAAAAAGAAAAGCTGTTACAAAATATGAGGCAACTATTTAATGGTCAGTCCCACAGCAGAGTTGATGACAAAACAAACAATAAACTCCAGCTCCCCCAAACAACAATAATTAAAATCTGAAATGGCTTATTTTGAAATCCAAATTGCCTCTTTCTGGTAATCAGACAGACACAAAAACCCCAAGTTAAGCGTGGCCACCTCTCACCCTCACTGTTATGCAAGAGAGTGTCATGGTTTAACCCCAACCAGCTGCTTGCCCACCCCTCTCCTTTCCCTCCCCCTTTCTGGGGAGGGGGGAAACAGGATGGGNAACAAACCAAACCAAAAAACCCAGGCAACTACCACCACCCACTATATGAGTACTTGATAAAATAATTATAAAAAATGCCAAACTATCCACACAAAAAGTACATACTACTATTTTTGTCTACAAACTTCTATTATCAGACTAAGGAGTCCAAATCTGTAGCTAGAAATGTAAAGGCATTTTCATTTGAAGGAAAAAAAAAAAAATTTAGTAGAACAGTAGGTCTCAACACTGTAACAATCACAGGTATGTCATTTTTCATCAAGCTGACATTTAATTTCTCCTCAGCTAGGAAATGTTCATGATTTTTGGCTTCCCCACCCCCCACCCCAAATCACTGCATCAATGAATGCTTGTATGGAGGATATTCTGTCTGTTGGCCTAAGCACTTATTTTGTTAGTTTGGAGAAAATTTCAGTTTTAGATCACTTGGAGTAACATTTGAGATTAAGAGAAAGTGTCTAAGCAGAAGCACTGCTAGAAAACATTTTCTTGCTCTGACTTTGGTAATACTTTTATGTTCCAGCCATGTTTTCTTATAATACAGTTCTTAAGCAGAAATAGTTTGTATGTTCTACAACTAGAGACTAAATACCTGAATTATTAGTAAATGATCCCTTTTGATTTGGTACTGAAAGATTATCAGAGGTTTCTCTAAAAATAAACAGAGACAGTTAGGGAAACAAATTTACAACAACAAAGAACTACTGTAATAATACATGGTTTCAGATTATCAAACATACTTATTTCATTCCAACAGATAAAGAAATTTATGGAGACTTCCAGCACATATCTGCAGATTAAATTCTATTCTGGAACAGACAGGAAATCATACAAAATTACATTACAAAGTCTGATCTAGAAGCAATTTTTAGGTTTCCTATGGATACAAAAAAAATGTGCTCCCCATCATGCAAGAGTAATCTAGACCCTAATACTAGAATATATTATGAGAATACTCTGAATTGTTAATCTATGATTTCTTATCAGTTTCTGATAGGTAATACTGAAGCATCAAAGTAATATACTTATTACTTAAGAGCATACATATTCAAAGAAGCTTTAAATTATTAGTTTGGATCCCTTTGCTTTCCACATTCAGGATTCATTAACAAAGAAATCTGCCAGTGTTACTACAATCATAATTACTGCATTTCTCTGTTTAGTATTACCAAATACAGGTTTTTCTCTATTCTGCTCTCAGGATCTAGAAATAAGGTAACTTTTAGAAAGAATTATTTTCTTTCACAGCTTCTAATAGATCCTGTAGATCTGCACAAAACACATGAGAATCAGGTTAGTTGCAAAGTTAAATGCCAAAACTGGCTGAGGCCAGACAAAAGACATGGAAGAGGTGGGTAGCAGGAGATGTCAGCCACTTGCACGAACTACTGCTCGAGTTAAACATTTCCCAGCTTAATGATTTCCTTAATTGTTAAGTCTATTCAGGAATCCTGTGGACGTCAAATCTGTTAGTTTTTGAATTCAAGTTTGTGTGAATAAACTGTGTCTGTTCCTGCTGCCACTACGTACATATATACATACACACATACAGATATATATAGATGTGTGTGTAATTATATAGTTACAAAGGGATATGAGTAACAGCTACACTGCTTATGCACACAGATGTGACTGTAGCCTCTCCTGTGATATCCATACTAACTTCTATTGGTGACAATAAATAGTAATGTCAACAAAGACAGGATGGGGTGTTGCTGTGTACCCTGAGCCTTTGCCAGGTGTTACTTTCATTTGTGCCAGCCAAAGCGTACAGGTGTGCTACAATTAAACCTTTATTTTTACCGTATCAACACTACCTCAGAATGAAAGGGATGTGCCGCTTTAATTCTTTGAATGCACAGTACATGAACATAACGGACATCTGGTCAGTAATAGGGACTTGCAGGCAGTCCTGCCATACAAACAGTACTGGTGTTCTAGTAGCACTGGAGCTGCTTTCTTTCCCCCTCAAAAGGAATTCAGCAAAGCTCTTACTCTTTATCAAATAAAATGAAGGATTAACTGAGCATATCTTAAAATTATTTAATTAAAACAAACATACATTCACTTCTGATTTTGACTATTCACATTGACATGTTATGCTACTTACCTACTACATCTTTCGTCACAGATTTTAGTTTTCAGTTTCTGGATCAGGTGATCTACTAAGTCAGATTCTAAAATCCTTTTCTCCGTCTGTCTGTCTTTCTCAAAGGATTTCACCTATGATGTAGTTCAGTGGTTCTTAAGATTGTTGATTCTTAAAATGGCACATGAATAAACTTATCAAATTTAATCAAAACCAAACTGGATTATTCACCCATTAGAGGTGAAGCAGTCAAAGACAGGAAGCTATCATCATTACCAATCAATCACTGCCAATTAAATCTTTGATTAGATTTTTTTTTTTTTTTCTTCTTTTTCCAACCAACTAATCTACTCTGCATTTCCAAAGCTTAAACTACCTTGGCTACTTGTATTTAGTATGTGATAATTAATTTTTTAACAGAATGGCCTATAGGTGCAAATACCATATTAATAACAACATATTTGGTTTGGAGCTTTTTTAGTTAAGGAATTACGTTAGACTAAGGCTTGCCTTTCAGTTTGCAAGAGTCAGACTCTGCTCCATCTTTACTGGGAAGAAATTAATCAGTAACACCACCATTCACTTCACTAGCAGGCTCTTTGTTGGTTTCGCCTCAATAAAGCCATATTTAAAAGAACGCTCTGTAACAGTCTTGTGGAAGACATTGATATATCGCATTCTCATCATCAGAATCTACTTGTTCATACAGTTATTGCACAGTTATTTGCTATCTGCTACCAATGACTTGAGACACATCAGTTGTTTAGCTTAAGTAAGTTTTAGTTAGAATAAATTACTTAGGTTATAATATGGTGTGATTTATGCTGTTTGCTTAGCTTGATTTAGCATGAGTAGCTAGATTTGCTGAAGCCTTTAGGCCACAATAGTTAATTTTCTTAGTAATTTTCCTAGCAGCTGGTAAAGTGCTGTGTTTAGTCTTAGAGTGCAAGAAAAATGTTGATAACACACTGATGTTTTGGTAGTGTTTTCCCCAAGTCTGGGACTTTTCAGTTCCCCATGTTCTGCCAGCAAGTGCAGGTGCACAAGAAGCATAAACCAGAAGATAAGGAGGCTACGACCATCAGCAGAGACTGCAAATCAACAAGAGCAGTCAACAGCAACGGCCTGCCTGCCTGGACACAGAAAAAGAATCCTGTAAGGTGTTAGAAGACCCCAGACCAAAAATCACCACTGCACTAAAGGATGCGTGAACAGCGCCTGAGGGGTGGATGTATTTGCAAGGGTATAATTGCCCAGGGATTTCTTGGTTTGAGGTCCCTCCCTTGTCAGAGGCACCCAGCCTGGGCTGACCTTGCTGCTGTACCTTTCAATTAAATTACTTATTTTCATAAAATCTGAGGCCTGAGAAGCCTGAAGGAGGGAGTGTGCCTGAGAGTAAGAGAGTGTGTGTGTGTGTGCATGCATGTGTGTGCATGGAGTCAAAAGGGGCATCTGTCAGCGCACTGGGGTCACCTGCTGCAAAGGGACCTGGGGACACTTAAAGACGGGTGGTGTGTGTGCAACGCCGTGAATACTGTGTGAACGCTCAGGCAGCAGCTGCTCCTTTAACAATGAGAAGGAGAGTGAATAACAAGTGAAAAATATTTCAGTAATGCACATTGGCTAGGTACGCCAGATGCTGTCAAATAATTACTTTTTTTTTTTTTTTTAGTCAAAGAATGAGTCTTTATTCAAAGAATAATGACCTTTTTCCTAATGATCCAGAATCAAGAATATTTTAAAACTTTTAACTTCTAAAAAGATACCAGAACTGCAGGCTGCAGAGCACAGAAAGTGGTAATTCATGTTGTGAGGCAGTCCAGTCTTTACATCTTAACCTCATCTTACACAGATAAGGAATTTGTTTTAGACTCTGCCTGTTTAAACTACATGGATTTTTTTAGATTTACGTTTTAGTTATATTTTTTTTGTAACATGGAAATCTGCCAACTGGAAAGATGACTGAATCAACTAATTCATTTCGTAGATTCAAAGAAATTAGAGAAAACAGAAACCTTTTTCCACGTAAAGACACCAATGACTCAAAGTTAATCAATGTTTGCACTCATTTTTGGACTTTCCTTGAGGAAAGGAGGTCTGTGAATAACAGTGTTATGGAGGGATAAAAAGCAGGCTTCTTCAGAAGAACTTTCTACTACTTAGAAACTGAAACTGTATTTACCTGCATTCCATCTACTTAAATACTTCATTGAAAATAATTATGATCTTAAAAAAAGAAAAGAAACGTAGATAACAAATTATAAATCTGAAACAGCATCAAGCATCCTCTGGTCCCACACTTACCTTCACGTGACTCCCTTCTTTATCTGACACAAGAGCCACATACGTAATCCCAGAGCACCTGCAATATTCCTGCAGTTCTTCCTGGGACTAAAATGGGAACAGGGGAAGGGGAATGCAACAGAAATTTGACAGATTATAAAACAATCACTTAAATAAAAAAAGCCTCGTGTCCTTAATTAAAATAACTTGATGTATAGCAGTTAGACTGATTATATAAGCTTCTGAAGAGAGGAAAGCTTTATTAACAGCTCCAGGAGGTGAAACTTCATAATGCCTATATTTATCCACCTAATGCTCCTTAAAAATTGGAATCTAAGTCTACACTAGATAGAGAGAATGCCTGGGTCCTGCAGTCCTAATTCCCACATGGAACAGGCTAGCTGGATCCAGAAGTGCGGGGTCTAGATAATCCTAAAAATATGCAACGTAATATCAATCAGTTACCACCCCACTGTCTGCAACTTCCAGTAATAGCTCAGTCCTGTCTGACTGGTACTCTGTCATGAAAGCTGACTCCAGCTTGGTTTCTTGTAAACCTGAGGCTGACTTACATCATTCTCAGTGCTGAGCTTACTGAAGGGCTTGCTACGCTTACTTAGCAGTAGGTTGCAGGACAGTGTTAGACAGAGGCAGTAACTACCCAAATCTTCATTCCTTAAGAATTGCAAAAAGAACAGAAGCCAGGGTGACCACAGGAAAAGCATAAAGATGTGGATTTTTTTCAGTTCTGAGGGATTGAAACTGTTGGAAATGTTATGGCAAAAGATTACAAAAAAAGTCAGGCAATTAAGTGAGTGAGCTCAAAACTCTGCTCTGTAGCACGTGACTCAGAATGGACAACTGCACAGTGTTTCTTTTGTTAGTCACCAACTGGCATACTTAAAGGTGAACCAGACTCATAATCCTCAGGTAACTGCCACCACTATTAAAAGGGAATTCAGCATTGCCATGTAGCTCACTACTCCAGTGAGGCAGTAGTGAGTGGCTAAAGGTCTGCTTGGTTTCAGCAGGAGAAAAAAGGGCACAAAGCAGCTCGTCACTCTCTCCCCTTCCTACCACACATCTCTCCAGCGACCACATGGGGAACCCACAGTATATCTAGTAGCTCAGTTCACTACACTGTTTTTCTAACAGTAGAATGATGTCAATATTCCCTCTGAACCTGACAGTCTTCAGCCATCTGGATATATTTAAAAGTCGATGCTACTGTTCTGTTCCAGACGTGCCATTTATTAAGGATTAACTCCTGAATTCAGGGATCCTACCTGCAGCCCTCATTGAAAGGAAAATCTATTGCCTTCACTGGTACAAAACATCCTTCTGCTTTGAAGCATCCTACGTCACTTAATTGGAGCTAAATGGCCTCTTTTTAAATTCATTACATGACTTTGCCATAGGCCTTGGACTCCAGACTCCGTGTATAATTGGGGAAGGTCACTTAATTCCTCTGTGCTCCAAGGAGCACATAAAGATCCTCCATTGCACTTTAAAATACTCTGGGAGGTAGAGAGGAAGAATGCTGCAAGGCCAGAGAGACTTTCTTAACATTACTGTATCTGAATAGCACTCTATAGGCTCAGTTTTGTAAGTCTGTAACGCAATAAAAATTAGAAAAAATTGAAAAAGAATGGTCTTAGGCTGCACTAATCTTGGAGAACAACAATATAGTTAACACACAGAGACAGAAATACTACCTGGGACCAGTCATACATTATTTCAGCTGGAATTCCTGCAGTCCAGAGCTTCTGAACAATATTGATAGCTCTACCCATCGACATCTGACCAACACTTACAACCAGCAGGTCACATGAGCTGACAGAAACCTGAAGGCAAAGTAAAAACAAGGGAGACAATATTAGCCACAAGACCACCTTTTCCTCTTCATAAGGCAGTTAAAGTAACAAACAATTATATTAATGTTTTTCAAAACGCACCAAGTTGAAAAAAAGGGGTTACATCCACCTCTTTTTTGAGCCACAATCTACCTAAGCACATTTGAAAGTCACTGAAGCTTAATCTTTGACAAAAAGCATCTGCACAGCCTCAGCTTGCAAATTACGCTAGCCTGTTCTGTTCTTTCCTCCCCACTCTGCCTAGCAATGTTAATTTATTCTTACAAAAAAAAATTAATAAAATACACATTCCACAAAGTGAAATTGTGTGACATTGTACAAAGTAGTCCATTTTCTTAAGTTTCCTTCCATCTCCACCTTCTATGCATTTACAAAGGAAGAAGTGGTAGGGGCAAAGTAATACTTAATAGCTAAGTATCTACAGTTGTACTCTTCCATCTGAAACAATCCACAGGCTGAGAAAAATGTCTCATTTAAATTAAAAATGAAAGGAAGGCTATAAGCCTGGAATTCTCTCTTCCCCTAATTCTTATTTTACTAAATAATTCTATGTAGAGAAACACAGAAAACAGGGCACCTTGATGTTTGCTGTGGTATGGTATTACTTTGGAACACCTCTGAACATCTTATTTTTTGCCCGTTTGTGGCCACAATTAGGTTACTGAACTGTCAGGAGTAAACAAACAAAAACCCCCACCTCCCAGAAAACAGACTTACAGACTCCTCCACACTGGAAACAGCAGCAGTTATTTTATCTATAGCTATGCTGACTCCAACAGCTGAAGGAACTGGTCCTACCATCTGCGGCCCTCTGAATTGTGGAATCTCAAAACAAGACAAAAACAAAATGGAAGACCCAAATCGTTATCTTTGCAAAACACCAAAAAGGTTTTTAATGTTTTTATGTTTTTTAAAAAAATGTACAGAGATGAGCACATACCAGATGATCGTATCTGCCCCCTGCAGCAAGGATTTCAGGCACCGTTCTTTGTCTTCTTTTGATGTATGCTATAAACTGGAAGATAATACCATTGTGCTGCTGTATTTTGTAAACCAGTCCCAGATTTATAGACACCTGTAAAATAAAAATAAATATGTGTACAAGATCTGTAACAGTATTACTGGTTAATATAATCAGTTTCCTATTAGCAGTATGGATGGAAAACATTGTTCTCACATAAGGAAGACATACAGAAACACTCCCGATCTGAAAAAATTTAAAATGCAATTAAAAATAAAGAAATGACACTTTAATCTTAAAGCATCTCAAGAGACCTATAGCACAAAAACCAAACAGCAAGCCTCAAGGAAGGCAGAGAAGGGGAGGCTTTCTGTAATTTTAAAATACTTATAGTTTGTTTCAGAATTTAAAATTCCTTTATGATCTAGGTAATGCCTTCAACCTTGGTTGGGGGGGGGGGGGTGGAAAAAGAG
>VYXH01000100.1:18795-31561 GCA_013397275.1 Burhinus bistriatus | reverse complement strand
GGGGGCCCGCCCCCCCCCGGCCCGCCCCGCCGGGCCACCGCCTCCCGCGGGCGGCGGGGCTTGGCGGCTGTCCGCAGTGTGGAGTGGTGGGGCGGCGGGCAGCGGCAGCTCGGCGGCCGGGCCGGGATGTTGGAGCACGTACGAGGAGCAGGGGTGTCACCGCCGGCCGCGCTCGGTGCGGGCCGCGCTCAGAGCGGGACGCGCAGGATCATCGTACGGAGCCTTTTTGGTTCAGTGGAGACTCGAGTGTCCCCCGCCTTGGGATTCAAAACCAAGTTAATATTTCCCGAGAAATAGCTGGAGTGCAGTGGAAGCCATTGAGCAGTCATTTACTCCTCTGGACGCTGTGTAAGGGTCCATCGTGGTGCGGAGCAAGGAGGGACAGAGCCATGTCTCGCCCCAGGAGGAGCGGGCAGGAGGAGGGAAGGGAGAGCTAGGAGATGTGCCACGGGGAAAGAGATGTCTTTCCTCTCTCAGGGCTGTGAGACAAGCTAAAGCCAAGGCCGCAAGTGGAGTGGAGGGACAGAGCGTGTGGTCCGTCAACTTTTCCGAACGGGCTTCAATGTACAATAAGCCTGTGTGTGCGCAAGCGAGTACGCGGTGGGTGCGAGGTGACCTTCGAGTGGGGTTGAGAAGATGAGCCGCCGTGTGGATTGCCGTTCCCTCATTCACACTGATTGCAGTAAAACATGCTGAGGAAACGCTGTGGTATCGTGAAGCAAGAAATATGGGACAGCTAATGGCACAGAGAAGCCTGCTTTATTTTCTGCTCTTCTGTTCTGGCTATAATGATTTACAAGGTAGAAACGTGAAAAGCCCTGCTTTCCGGGACACAGAAATGTGGTGAAGATGCCTCCGAGTGTCAGAGATGGAGTTTTATCCTCAGAAGCACCTTTTTGCCTGTGGGCTCCATTCAGTCATTAAAAGCAAGGGCTCGATAATAACCTGTGGTTATTAGGTGGCAGCTGGGAAGGCGGGAGCTTCGCCATGGGGTACGACAAAAGATGGATCTCGAGGAATGGAAGCGAGCATGCCCCATTCCAGGCTGTCAGCAGCGCTCTGGAGATGCGGAACACCTCGGCTGGGCAGATGGTGTGGCAGGGTGGGAACATCAGCGAGGCTGGTGCTCCGGAGAGCGAGGAGCACGGCGAAGAGCAGACCTACCGGCATTTCACTACCACGGTGCAAATTGTCATCTTTGTTGGCTCTTTGCTGGGTAAGTGAGTGTTGCTGGAGTTTTATGTTGATGTGGTTTGTTTAACCTTATGGTCAGGGACTGCAGACCAAATGGTACTTAGCATCATTTACTGCCTTAGCGACTCTTCTTGCATTTTAGACCCTCAGATGCATGATTTCAAGTTCGTTGTCTGTTTTTGATGTGTAAAAGCTATTACTATAAAATGCTGTTCATCACAGATGAGAACTGTTAATATTACATGTATGTATTACTTAGAACACTTTTCTATCAGAATTTAAATGGGCAAAAATTAAATGGGTTTGATTACACCCTTATTTTCAACTGTAATGGGATCTGTTCTCTTTACCATAGAAAAAAGTGTGGAGTGTTTTAAAAAAGTTTTACTGAATTTCTGTTTCACACTGCAGTAATTCTGTGTTCGGGTCCTGCAGATTTTACATTAATCCTTTGGAAGTATTTGATGCTGTAAATATGTATAACCATGTGCAATCTTGCCTACTTGTTATCCTTAAAGTAGGAATCATACACTTTAGGTATGTGGTAGTAAACTAGTAATATATTGCCATATAACTTTACAAATGTGTGTACATTTGCTTTCTAGGTGCTTATAGTATGTTGTTTTGTTAGGAATGCGTATGCATTTCTTACCAAAAAAAAAAAACCAATCCAAAAGCAAAATAAGCCTTATGGTGAGTGAAGTTAGCATTGTTTGGCAGATCAGCAAGCTGGATTTCAGTAAAATGGCACTACTACCTAAATAATTCAAAGCTGGTTACTGGAAATGGTGAGGCTTTTTACACAAGGCTCACTGAGAAAGTCTCCAGCTCTCTTAGGAGAGCTCAGTAGGACTTTACTGATGGTCATTGGCTCTTATTATCAAGGATTTGGTTTTGTTTTTTCTGATCTTAAGTAATGCTAAAATCTGTTTCTGTGGTCATGGTAATTAATTCTAATATTGATTTCTTCTTGGTAATATTTAGCATCACTTAAATAATTTCTAAGAAGATGGTAAGCATAGTCTTGGAACAGCATTGAGCTCTGCGCTCAGTCAGCAATACACTTACTGGTTATTACTGTAAATCACTGAGTCTTTTGGCCTCAATTATTCCTCTCTTCAGTGGGGGTAATCCTTGCGGTTCTTGCTTTTTTTCTGTTTAGTGCATAGGTAGTGTGGGGAAAGGACTTTCTTTGTCCGTGTGTTGGACAGTCCCTGGCACAAAATAGTAGCCAGTAAATAGTGTCCTAGAAATAACGAGATTGGATGAGAAAAGTCAGATTTTTTGTTCTTTACCTTTTGGGTTTTGAGCCATAAGAGCGTACATTTGGGTCATATGTCCAGACTTATTTTCATGAGCATGGATCCTCCAATTTTATTTGAAGAAGAAAACAGGCACTCTCATGTAATCGTGCCTTCAGCAGCTAGGATTTTTTAAAAAACAACCAACCAAAAAATACCATAGCTATACATTTTGCAAGACTACTGTAAGTCATGGTTTGGCACTCCTGCAATTTGCTTTCGACAGGTGGACTCTGTGAGAAGACTTGGACCTGTTATAAGGGGTTTATCTGCAGATTGGATGGCTGGCAGGCTGGTGAAGCTTCCACATCAGTAGCTTCTGCAGGCCTTTCAAAGAGCAAAACAGGAGAGGAAATCATGTTTTTAAAATATGAAAATGTAGTAGTCCAATGACAAATGTTAGCAGCGGGCCTCATGAATTTACAGTGATGGAAACTGTCCCGGCATGAGCAGGGGAGAAGAACTTGATATTTACCTCACACTTACACTTGCACAAACACCGTTAATTAAGCTTTCCTCTTCATTTGTTCTGTGCCGTGGCCCTCAGAGCGTGGGTGGCATCCAGCTCTTTTCTCCATCAGGTGAGCCCCTCAGTTGAGCTGCAGAATAGCAGTTCTTTGGTCCAGTGAGTCTCAGGTTCCTCCTTGCACCGGGGAAACCCTTCAAGGGGAATTACAACTATCCTTCCCCCTAAAGTATGAGATGGGGGGCACTCTCCTCGGAGATAGGATGCGTAGATTTAAATCCTTTCTGGATTGAGTGGATGTGCAACTTGTATGTCGCGCAATGTCAGTGCGTGCCCAAGCCACTTTGCTATTGGATAGAATATCACTACACTTTTAAAAGGAAGAAATGATTTCTGCTTCCAGCTTGAAAGGGAACAAACATATGTGCCTCAGTCTTCATAATGAATACTGGGGTCTGACGTAGGCAGCGGTCTGCAGCACGGAGAGATCCATGTCCTACAAGAGGGAAGAATCACAGTTGGGGCTGTGAATTTAATTTGGTTCTTGCTGCTCAGAAGAATGTGATAGTCAGTTGTGAGAGAGATGTATACTATGTTTTTTTTCAGGAGAAAACTTGAGACCTGTGGGGACACTTGTAACAGTAGGAGAAATTCTTGTGTTAGTTTTTGCTGTATTGTGAAAGGACAGTGCTATGGTGAGTGTTTCATGATACTTGCTGAGGGCAAGAAAGAGTCAAACTCTTCTTCTTTGTGGTTACTTTACAATACATTGAAAGCACATCCTCAATTTATTTATTTTAGGTAGCAATAACAGTGATACTAGATTCTAGAATTTTTGGTTTTCTTTAAAAGGGATTATGTAGCTGTCAGAAGCTTGCCAAAGCTTGAACTTGGATGTGACCTTGACATGTACGTCAGAGGATCTAACTGGTAGAACCAACCAGAAGTGTCAAGAAGAGGTTTATTAATTGGCAGATATTTTTCCTATTATTTTTTGTCCTAATTTATAGAAAGTTTTCATTGTTAAAAATGTCTGATTTTGTAAAGAATCAGATTATTCCATGTTTGGAATGGACAAAACATAATTATTAGTCTAAAAATCACTTACAGTTTAGGGCAGTTAAAGATGAGAGTTCTTCAGATAACTTGGTCATGAGTTACTGAGTTAATGAAGCTATTATGTTCTTAAATGCTACAGTTTTAAATAGCTGTTCATGTGACTTTGAGTCTGTTTGCACAAGCTTCCTACTGTTGCGCTTCCACTGCTTGTGTGGAAGTTCTCGTTTAGCAGACTACCTCTGATTTTAATATTCAAGGACTGAGGAATAAGATGGGGTAAATCTGCATCTCTATACTTTGAACCCAACTGGTACTACCCGTTACGCATTCCTTTGGCTATAGCCTACCACGAGGTTTCTGCACAAGACAGGAGGCATTGTAGGGCGGAATTTGATCAATTTAGTTATGCTGATCAGCAGCTCAGTTTACCTCTATGAAGGAAAGATTTGCACTATATTCAAGACCTGCAAGCCATTTCTGTCGGCGATGCTTAGCTGAGCGCATGAACTGGGGAATTCATCTGGGGAGCTATAAATGCTTTGCACGTGTTGATGAACTTACTTCCCAAATGCACAAGGTGAGGTACCAAGTATGTATGAGACTAGAAGGCCTTGTTAACACTGTCTTCCTGTGCTGCTCCGTGGCTAGTAATGGCAGTTCTCATAGTAATGGCATTTCCTAGCCTGTAAGCTATCAACTCAGGGCAGGGCTATGAAAACACTTGCCACCGGTGTTTCTCATTCCACTGTTTGAACTGTGCTTGTATCAGGGAATGTGGAACATGTTACAGAAAAAAACAGAAGCGTGCTGAGCATCAGCAGAAGAACTAGGAAAAGACTTATGCCTCTTGTTAATATGTTCCTTTTCTGATCCACACGTGTACTTGGTACTCCCTGAAATCAAGAGAGCAGGTGCCTCAGGAGCTCTGGAACGACAAGTGCATGTGTAGAGATGTGTTTCTGGTGTGGGGTCAGGTGAGTTGCACTCAGTAGTATGCTTAGGCCATAGCTGTGCAGGTACAGTACGATTAAATCTGTTACTTCTAAGAAAAGTTACTATAGGAGAATAGAAGCCAAAATAATGATGCTGCTTCTGTCACTCTGTCATATGAATGACTGATTCTTGGACTGTTCAATTACCCCTAATTGGCTTAGCAAAAGGAAAGCTATTGTGTGGAATTTCTGTGTGTAAGGCAGCAACTTTCATTATCTTAAATATGAGGGAAAGTGAAAGGCACTGATGGGAAGAGCTAGCTGATTTTACTGTCCCCTGCAATGATGCAGACGGGAGCAGTGTGATGTTAGAAGCAACGCATGCTGTCACTACTAATTCCCTTTGGTTGACTTAATCCTGTGTGGTAAAAGGTGTCAAGAGATTCGAGCTTTGCATGTCCTAACTTGTTTTGAAAGGATGTAGAAATCATCAGTGGAAGAACAAGAATGGTAGAGATTTGCTTTGAGATTGATTGCTTCACTTCCAGTAACCCTGCACAGATCTGTCTGCTCTCTAGTTCCTTGTGTATTCTGCCTGACTCAGGTTAGATAATTTTTACTGCTTTATAAGCACTATAGGAACTGTTTTGCTGTGTCTAACCTGTGTTTCAGGCCAGTTCCCTCCACCTGCCACCAAGTGGATGTGGCTAAGGTGACGAAGTCAGGATTACTTGTGCAAGTGAATGATGATTTGCACTCACGGCAATACTGGCTAGGGTCCTTAGCTAGCAAATTCAAATGGCTACTATTGCAGGGATGGTGTTGTTCATGCGAAGCTGATAAAAGGAAGGGTAAAATAAAATTTAGGTTTAGAACTACTGCCTTGTCAAATTACTAAAGTTTTGAAGATGGAAACCATATTCTCCATCCTCATGATTTTTTGTTGGCATGTTACCCTGTTTGTCTCTGGGTTGTTGTTTCAGAGTCTTCCTTCTGAGTCTGTCCACTTAACGATGTTGTTCTGCCACCTATTGCCATAGTAGCAGAATGCCATCAGTGATACAAATTCACAACAACAGCACAGTTTTTCGTGTAGTTTCTAAAGTTGCTCCTCTTTGAGCAGGAGTAAAGTTCTGCTTGGGATTTTTTTTTTCTTCTTTAAATCAAAAAAAGAGATTTGATGAGTTGTGCTGATTGTGTAGGGATTTATTTGGAAGAGGACTGCCAAATACCATTTGAATGGGAGAGAAGGAAAGTCTGTAGTGTTCCCGTGTCTGTGGGAAGTTGGTTCCTGTTGCTGGAGAATAGTTATGCTTCAGTTTTTGTTTAGTTTTTGTGATCATAATGGTTGGCATGTCCCAGAGCAATGCAGAACACTGGTGGTTGTGCCCATGACTCTCATTGCACTAACTTCTCTGTACCTTTGCTGTGTGTGGATAGGGTTTACTCTCACAGGGCATATTGGGGAACCAGGAAGTTCAGGAGACTTTCAAGAGGAGACCAGTTTTTGTTGCCAGCTACTGCGGTGAAGAGTATGATTTGCCTGACTGAGATCAATGGGCCAGGAAAGTGAGACTCTGCTGGCTTCTCCCATAGCAACTAATAGGCTGGGAGCTACATCTGGCTGTGCAGATGTATCTGCATTGGCTTTACATTTAAGAGGACCCTAAGGTAAAGAAATTTCCGCCATTTGATAAGCATGCTGCACAGCAATTCTGTTATATTACCCTAGGAAAGTATTTCTTTTTTTTTTGTTTTCCATTCTACCCCTTCTGAGACCTGTGTAAACTGGATGCATTCTACATCTTCTCTTGTTTGTTGTCTCATCATGAAGACCGTATAGTGAGATGGAACTCATGCAGTTATCTCTTTTCCATTTTTTGGGGGCATATCTCAGGCTGTTTGGGCTTCTAATATACAGAGCATGCTGTGAGGGTTAACTACAGCATGGCAGGACTGCAATGTGTTTCAGTAATGCACAGCAGAGCAGCCAGGCTGCAAGGGGGGATCACCAATGCTGTTGGTGTTACTCGTTGCGCACTTGTGGTTGGAAGAAATAGAGGCTTTCAGTCTGAGGTCAAAGGTGTAGAGCAAAGTTTATAGGTTGTTTTTCATTGGATTTAAGAACTTAAATTTGTAACCTGAAATCTATAGTATTGTTTTAATTCAGATAATTTCTTCCCTCTACCCCCTCCTCCAGCATGAAAAGAAAACAACGAAAAGCTCTAGTATATTCTTGGCTGCTATTCAAAAATGAATTGACAGTTTATGAAAGTAGACTATTTGAACATGGTAACTGTGAAAAAATACTAGCTATTCAATGCAGAAGTTACTGCTTTTACTCTTGTGGCTGTCACTAGTTTGAAAAAGGATACATGTGGACAATGACTTTTAAATAGATGACAACTGACGAATGGCAAATCAAAAATGCTTTTCTTTTTTTTTTTAAGGCTTGGAATGACATAGGGCATAGGGTTCCTTTTCAAAGTGAGTAAATTTTTAATAGCTTCCTTTTTATCAAAGAAGATTCTTGAGATCAGGTTTGCAGTGAATATAGGAATACAGCAATATTGCTCTACAAAGGTTATTTTTCTCTTACCATTAGAGGTAATCAGTCTGCAAAGACTAATTATTACTTTAGCATAAAGGTTTGGGTTTTTTGTTACTTTAGCAAAGGTTTGGTTGCTACTAAACCTTTGACAGAAGGAAGAGGGAGTATTACTTCTGAGCTTTGGTGGGGAGAGTTCGGTGGAGGTGCCTGCAGCTGCTTTCAGTTGAGTGCAAGCAGTGGGAGGGGATCTTGGAAATGAGGAAGCGAATCTCCAAAGAGCACTTGTAGCTAACATGTACAGTGAGCTTAGCTTGAAAGGGAGATAAAATTGATGGATGAAATGCAATGGACAATAGCACCTTCCATTATTCTCAGGAGAAGGGAAAGGAAGGCAAGGAATAACAGTTTTGAGGGAGATCTGGATATGGGCTCTGTCACTCTTAACATGGATTTTTCTGCGGTTCACTTACTTACATACAATTATTATAACTGCAGTTAAACAGGGGAGCTTATATGAGTTGTGCTGTTACTGATTGAAGCATGGGTGTAGCTGAGTGTTCGTGTTGTGTTAGGCTTAGGTGAAATTATATCCCATTATCATGGTTTGTAGTTTCTATTCTTTTCATATTTCCCAGGTCTGAGAGTCTAGATGTGCTTCTGAGGTTATTTGAGTCTGTTCACAATTTTCTTGTTATTCATGTAGATAAAACTGCATGAATTTCTTCTTTCAAAAAATCATTCCTTTCAACCATTTAGGACCCCCCTCCACTAGACAATTGATGAAAATTATAATGAGAAAGAGATGTCCTCAGTGCCAGCGTCCACTCCTCAGACTTAATATCATCTTACAGTTAGTAAAAAATGCACAGAAAGTATCCCAAATAATCCTAAATCCAGGAAACTTTCCCAAACCTTGTAAATCAGTGCCTTAATTAGGGTTTGGGGAGTGAGGCTCTTCGTTACTTGCTCTTTTGTCTTCACAAATCTGTCTTGTACACAAGGAAATTTTACTGGAAAGGTTGAGGATGCTCTGATACAGTTTGCAGTCTAATCTCATGGTTGTAGCACTTCTTTGGAACCTGTGGGTTAGATTGGTTACCTCCTGGTTTCTAACCACACTGTGATGATATCAAAGGGAGATGTCCTTTGAAACAAAACAGTGCACTTTGAAACAGAGACCAGATTTCCAAGTGAAAAGTGAATCCCTGCTGCCTTCCCAATGTCCTGCAGGACCAGCAGAGGCAAGGCTTCAGGCTCGCCCCTTTTCCTGAGGATTTCCCATGAGCTGTTTGGCTGCAACCTCTCACTGCCCTTGAAACTGATTTTCATCTCCCTGTCTTGACATTTGTGCACAGCAGTTGTAAAACAGAATTATTACAGCACCTAGTTTATAAAGGGATAGATCCCATCTGGGATACCGTCCTACATTAACTGGCAGTCTAGGTAACATATTTGTAAAGGCAAATACATACTAGCATAAGGAATAAATGTATTTTGAAATAGCTACCAGAGGAGTTTGCCACAAGCATCTTCTATAAAGAATGAAGCAGGGAATTTTGCAGTAACAAATTCTGCAGGTACGTGATTAAAGGCTAGACTGAGTGAAGTTTTAAAGAAAGAGAGGTACATCTACAATAGCTCCAGCAAAAATTTGTATCCTTGCCCCCAAAAAGGGTAGAACTATCAGAGGGGAAAAAAAAGTGCACCAATGGTTTGGGGATGGGAAGGATGATGTTTTGTTTCTACTGGTGTCACTCTTAGAAAAACTAGAATTGTTTTAGATGAAATCTTCTAAACCAGGCACTTTGCACAGAGGAACTTTGTTGCTGATCAGCTGGAGTAGTTAAAGTTTGGCAAAGCAAAAAGTTACTGAAAATCAAGTCTAATGAGAAGCCTCAGACAAATGTAATGATATGAGTGGTAATATGTTCATGTAATAATAACTGCATTGTAATAACATATTACAGTATCATAACTTTACAGTAATAATTTTCCTCTGCATTTTGCTATGGGTGGTTCTAAGCCTTAGGAATAATGGACCCTGCTGCAGTAAGCCCCGTTTAGGCTACACCCTTGATAAAGTCTGTCTGGAATAGGATTGTGCTTTTGCTTTTTGCGTGTCTTCAGGTGAACTACTAAGCAGTTCTCTTTGGAAGAAAAATTGAGTTTGGGGAGTGGGTGAAGAAGAGGGGTTGCAAGAGCCCCTGTGGTCCCCGTTGCTATGGAGACCTGTCTTCTTCCTCTGCTTCAGCAGAGGCGCCTTGTCTGGCTTTGGCTGAGGGGCTGCTCGGATAGCAGCACTGCGTTTTAAAAGAGAGGCATTGGGAAAATAATGATTTACCCAGTCTGGAAATGTGCAAGATGCAATGAGTTATACCTGTAATGCAAGTGCCTTATCCTGTGGGGATACTGTATGCTAGAGTGTTCCTGAGACACATGCTGGGTGGTTAGCTGATGTCTTTAAACATCGTGTGTGTTGAGGATATTAAACTGATCCCTGTTTAGAGTGAAACAGATTGGTACGAGTCATTTTACTGGCTGCAGTCCCCATGTGAACACTTTAATGACAGCTGTGAACCAGAGCTGTTTAACTAAGTGACTGGATGTCAGGTTTTGCTTTTCATTGTGAGTTACCTTTGCTCAAATGGCATCTGGTGTATGTATCACTGACTGTTTTGAAATTCAGTGAAAGTTTAGATACATCAAGATTTTGTATTGGATATTATGGGCAGTAAGTTAGTGTTTCAGGCATGAATGAACCCAGGCACTTAGGAAAAATTTTAAATGGTGTTAGTTCTGCTGTGAGCACTTAAATGAGGTTTTTATTCTCTTCTGTTGGTCTTTAATAATTAATTTCTTTTTTGTGTGGTGTTGGAAAAAGTAAGTTTGCCACTTATTGGGAACATTTTTCAAGATCTAGGAAATTGTATACTTTTCTCCCACCCAGAAAAGATGCTGGTAAGTGTTTAGGTGCTGCTGAACCCCATAGGCTGATAGAGGTGAGCCCACTGCAGCTCCGTGTCCTCAGGTCCAGCTATAGCAAGGTTGAGCACGTATTCCCAAGAGGCACACATGCACACAATACATATGTTCATATATGCACGAGCAGCCACACAGACTGACATGGAATAAAAGTGCAGCACTCATGCAGACACAGAGAGCACCAATGGCATCTTCCTCTTCCCCTCTCTGGCTGCTCAGGATGAAAGCCGATTAGTGTAAAATACATAAGCATATACATATATGCACATCAGTATGGATCCCTCTGTAGTAGCTGGTCTTAGACACCCAGTCTACCCAGTAGCTGGCCTAGGATTCCCTGGTTTCCCTGTTGCCTCGCACACGAGACACAGAAATGTAGATGGGTCTCTCCAGTTGCTGGCCTGGAACTATGACCTTACTAGCAGCTGACCTCCAAATCCCAAGGTCTCTTCAGTAGCTGGCCTGGACCTTCTGGTCTTCCACTAGCCAACTTGTAGAGCCCTCTTGTCCCGCTGGTATCTAGCCCAGACTTATGGCCACACCAGTACTTGCCTCCTAAGCATCTTATCTTACTTGCTGGCTAGTCTGGCTTGATGTTCAGTAGTGATTACACACCGACATAGACAGGCATACAAATGCACACTCTCTGGTCTCTCCAGTTGTTGCCACCATGATGTGTGGGTGCTGATGTCCCATGGTCTGCCTACAGTTACTGCACTAGGATCTCCATATGCACACAGACCCAGGGAGCAGAGAGCCCCTCACCCATGAGAAAAGTTGTAAATAGACTTCAATGAGAAGACAGGGTAGATGGTGCTGATCAGGTGCGGGTCATGGCCAGACAAGCATATTGACGAAATGCTAGTTTATAGATGGCTTTTATCCCCTTTCCCCTCTATTCTCCCACACTTGTTCCTCCCCAAACCACCTTGAACTCTCCCTGTCCCCACCCTTTTCCTCCTACCATAAAGATCCTATAGTAAGTTTTGTACAATCCCAAAGTGCTCATTCCCTGCATCCCACAATGACTCCCATACCCCAAGGCTAAACCCCCTCAGCCTGAAAGGAGACCTAGAGAGGCTCTCCCACGGAGTCACTCTGATGGGGGTCACCTCTGGCCCATGAGGCTGAGGCTCACCTGCAACAGCCCAGGGAGGGGCTGGGGCAGGGGCTCCTTTCTCTGAGTAGGTTATTGGGGTTCCCCTGCCTGCTGTTGTGCCTCTGTGCTCCTTCGTCTTCATGGAGACAAGCCTGTAATCACATTTCCTAATATAAGCTACAAACCGCACTTCTTTTTGATAATTTGGGTTATAATGAGGCTCTGAGATCATACAGTAGATGGTGTGTTTACTATGGGGAATATCAATGATGTGAAGTGTTTTGCAGAGAAAACCAGAGGTGGATTTTATACATATCCTGTATATATTTAAGGAAAAATTCCCAAATAATCAAGGTAATGTTTTGTTTTCCTGCTGTACTTCTTTTGATTCCCCCCCAGCCCATCACAGAGTTTGTAAATGACTCTGCATTCTTGGGTGTCCAGTATAAGTGGTCACTGGGGCAACAGCTGAACTGGAAGTCCAAAGACTTGGGACTTCTCTGTGTTATGTTTCCTATACTTGCTGTCTCAATATCTGACAAGGAAAGAGTTCTCAAAATGTTCTGAGAGTGGGCTAGATACTGCTAGAAAGTTTGCAAATGGCAGAAATACCAGTGAAACAACTATTGTATTGTACCTCTTTTCATTTCACTGCTGATTAAATGCTATCCCTGTAGGAAGTACAGCCTCTTACTTTCTGAACAGTACTGTGACATGTAAGCCTTTTTTATTTTTAGCATCTTTAAATTAAATTTAGCAGCTGGAAGCAGGGACAAGAACTGGTGCTTTGTAGTCAGCCAGCTTCCATAGAAACATTGCAGTAAGGAGAATATCCTGGATTGGAAGGCTGGCTGGATGAGAAGTTGCGTAACCTCTCATGGTAAGGCATTAGATCAGCCAGACAATGCAAATAGCAATTATGGTAGTAACAAAAGCAGTCATGAAGATGAAATGGTGATGGCAGGGAGGGCTCTAATTGTCTTGGTCTCTGCTCATGGTCTTTTGCTGTTGTTGGGGATTGCTGGGAGATTGCTGTGGACTGCTGCCATTTTAAATGCTTTATTAGTTATGATATTCAACACTGTAATTTGCATTCTTCTCCATCACGAGTAGTCTGGCTGTCTTCCTAACAAATGCGGTCCTGCCAGTTCTCTTGGGGGGGGGGGCGGGAAACCTGTAATT